>WSXT02056271.1:0-10894 GCA_011762715.2 Neuroterus valhalla
AGTTCAAAAACTATTGATCGTACAACATTTTGCAACTAGAAGTTCTTGTTTAGTTTTGCATAAGGAATTTGCACATATAAGGAATATGATGAGTTGAGGATCACCCTGTATATATATGTTCAATGTGTTTATTTCTCAATATTTTGCAATGCTGGAAGTTCCCCATCTATTTATTAGAAACCGTTAGAGATCAGGTATGGTAAGAAACTGCCAATTTAGTCTTGATTAAAGGATGAAGGAACCATGAGTCTCTAACTTTTAAGGAAACGCAGGTCACTTTTACATAAAAGATTGTAATAGCCTTGGGAACGAGTTTCAAATACTAGTTCGTGGCACAGCCTGAGTACTTAAATCTTTCTAATGGTTTTTTGAAATAAGGATTTGAATATCTTGTAGGATATAGTAATTCAAACTTCAAATCGGGGAAACCAGTTTATAATAAATCTGAAGAATATAAACTTGAATAATTACCTATAGGCAAAACTTCATATCTAACAATTATAACAATTCGAATAATTTTTCAAAAATCATCTACTTATTAGAAAAGTTTTACTCGTCGAATAATAAACATATATAATAATGAAATATTCATCACGATACGTAGGTAATATTTGATTATTCATTCATTATAGAAAGCTATATGTAGGTTCAATAATTATTGCACTCATTTGTGAAAGGCGCTATGAGATTGAAGCATAAAATGTTTGAGATGAGAAAGGAATGCCAAAAAAGGGACTTTTATGTAGAGAGTAACGATAAATAAAATCCTAGAAATAATGATTTATTGAAAGTTGTTTTTAGTTTTGGAAGGTGACCATCAAATTACTATAAATTTCACTTATAGCAGTTGTATCCTTGGCTTTGTTGACATTCGCTTCATGAATGAAATATACAAGCTAGAAAGTCATTATTATTGGTACCAGCTGAGAATCTGAAAATAGTGAGCATAGATTCTCTTTGTAAGTTTCCACAATGTATATAATGTACATTCTCGAAAAGAAAAGAATGTGTCTCGCGCGGGCTAGTTGCTTTGCTGGTTCGATATGGAGATCCTCAAGGGAGAGTGCAGAACGAAATTCCCCTTCCACTAGCGTTTACGAAACTGAGTTCGTAAGTAGTCGCTGAAGCGCCTTAATAAATTTCTAAAGAAAAACATTGAATATATATTCTTCGCACAAAACCTTCTCGTATCTTCGTTTAATCAGTTTCCTCTCTATTTTCTGACAAGTCAATAAAGAGAGATCAGTAAAAATCCATATCTCAGGCAACCACTGCGCAGCAAAGTTGAAAAACAATCTTCACGTAAGAGGTTCAAACCTCTCCCTGAAATCGCCGAAAACATTACTCATGAGCGCCCAATAACAACCCGTACACGGAGAGAAGTGTCAATGTAAAAATTACGGTGACTGTCCCGTAAAATGGGGACATCTGAATCGTACTTGTCATTTGTATGAAGAACTTTGGCAATAATTATCAAGATGTCCCAGCAACTTTTACGTGACGAACAGTAATTTTTGTGCGCATGAATATTTACGAAGAAAATCTCGTAGTTGTTGCGCAGATATCTCTGTATTTTTTACGGAATGTCTTCGTATCTTTTACGGAGTGTCCTGTAATATTTACTCGTACACTTGAATTTGAATGCTCGTGAGTCACGTGGTCGGTGACGTATTGAGTGCATGAAGAACACAGAATGTTTCTCAACCGGCAATTGATTCCCCTTTCAGCATTACATCTCTAAGTAAGTATATAATTATACCAGATGTAATTATTAAAATAGCATCGGTGGCGTGTATTTCGATAAATGATGTAATAGATATGTATTTTAATCCAATACGCGACACGACTTTCTCAAATCTATTCTGTAAACATAACCTCTTGTGCATGCACTGATTATTTTTCATCTCATATATTTACAGAGTGTCAAAATGGTAATGGGTTAACATAACCTTAAATTTTGTTTGCGTGCATGTGTGATTGGAAATTTCACGGTGCTATCCCGTAAAATTTACTAGGCCTAACTATACTTCTTACAAGCACCCCATTTATGTCCCAAAATTACGGTGCGTCAATGTAATTTCTACCGGTACCATCTCCGCAATTTTTGCTAGAAACTTCTCTCCGTGTACAGCAACGATTATTAATATCCCGTTCACCGACAATCCCTCAAATTCACGGAAAAATCTCAGAGAAACTTTTATATTATTCTCTAAACTCCTCAACAACAGTTATGAAAACCTCGTATAAACGTTTATTGAGAACCTCTCAAATCCTCAAGAATATCCCTAAAGGACGTTCAATTACTACCCCCACATTCCACCGGAAACAGTTATCAATATGTCATGTGAATGTTCTTCGACTACTCCGAACATCGTCAAAAACATCCCTAAGGGTAGTTTATTAACAATCTCTACACTCCTACATCAACAGTTATCAATACCTCATATAAACGCTCGTTAACAACAACTAAAATCTTCCAAAATATCTTCAGAAAACGTTTAACAACAACATCTACTCTTCTAGGGCAACGGTAATCAACAGCCCATATGAACGTTTATGAAAAACCCCTTATCTAATTAAAAACATCCCTTAGGAATGATCAATAACAACCCCTACACTCCGTCAGTGACAGTTATCAACATCTCACATGAATGTTCATCGACAACCCTTAAAATCGGCGAAAAAATCCCTAAGGAAAGTTTAATAACAACCTATAGACTCCTACAGCAACAGTTATTAACAGGTCATACGAATGTTCTTCTGAAACCTCTCAAATTGTCAAAAGAATCACTAAGGAAGAATCAATAACTACTCTACGCTCCTCCAGAAACGATGATTATAGCAGCCTATATGAACGTTTAATAACAGCCTATATGAAAGTTCACCAAAAACCTTTCAAATCTTCAAGGACATCGTTCAGCAACGTTCAATAACAACCCGTACACTCCGCCACTAACAGTTATCAACATCCCACATGAATGTTCATCGACAACCCCGAAAATCGTCAAAAACAACCATGAGGAAAGTTTAATAACAACCTCTACACTCCTGAAGCAACAGTTATTAACGGCTCATACGAATGCTCATCTGAAACTTCTAAAATTGTCAAAAACATCACTAAGGAAGGATCAATAACTACCTCTACGCTCCTTCAGCTCCTACGCTCCTTCAGTAAGGAAGTTCAGGAAAGAAATTACTTGCACCGAGGTAGTCGGAATCCACATTTCTCATGGTGTCAGAATCGGCATCGACATTATATCCGTAAATAAGAAAGCGAAGAAAATGAAGACTGGTGTAGATGGTATAACAAACACTGAAGAACATCAGCGGAGACTTGTTTGGGTGGCTGAGTAAACTTATAAACATAATACCGTGAGAATAAGGTGAAGGCCCAATTGATTGGAGAAAGGCGATGATTATCCTAATCTTTAAGGGAAAGAGTGATAAAGGTGACTACCCTTTCTAGAGCAATCATCCTACTCAGTACCATGGGCAAGATATTCAGAAAAATACCTATCAATAAGGTCATGGAAACAACTAAGAAAAGGAACCGGGGAGCATATTGTGGAATAATGCCAGGAAGATCATGCGCGGATCAGATATTTGGTTTGAGACTGATCACAGAAAAATGTTCGGAAGTGAACAAAAAAGTTTTCTACGCTTTAACTGATCTGGTAAGAGCTTTCAACAAGGAGGATAAAGCTGATCTTTGGGAAGTCCTGAAAGCGTGTGAAGTAAATGTTCAGCTTCTGAAAGCAGCGAAAGCAATATATGATAGTTGTAGAGCGAATGTAAGAGCAAATGAGCAACTAAGTACATAATTGTTTTGATAGCAAGCACGAACAAGGATTCATTATGTTCTCATGGATACTCGACATACATAGACAAATTACAGCATAATCAGTTCAAGATTTGCAGAGTATGACGAGAAGACTTGAAACAAGCATGAAGAACATTCGCCTAAATATTACCATGAGTAAAACAGAAGTTATTGTGTTTGGAATGAGAACAGACAAAACAGTATGCAACATTGCCTTGAATGATGGGAGGATAGAGTAAGTTTATAACTTCGTTTATCTTAGAAGTTTACTTAATGCTGAGGGAGAGATGGATCCAGAGATCGATAGATATATAGATGAGGGTTGGAAGATTATTATCGACAGTGCCCGAAAGCAACTGACGGTAGCATCCAATTAGAAGTCACCACTAGAAACACCCATGCGGAGGGGGACATGTCCCCCTCATGGGTGTTTTCAACCATCACTGCGAAAATTTCTACGGTTCAGCGGTTCATCTGAACGGAAGTCTTCTGTATAACTCTCTGCTTACACCCACCGTGCTCTATGGTAGCGAGACCTGGACTCATCAAGAAAAAGATAAGAGGAAAGTGAAAGCAATTGACATGCGATTCTTGACAAATATGTGAAGTTAAACTCTAATGGGCTAAGTAATGCATGAGTGGATTCTCAAAGATTGTAGAGTAGAAGGAACATTTTTCGATGTCCTGCAATGCTGGTGAAGAAGAACAACGGGGACAAACGAAAGGTCATCGACTTCAGAACGCTAGATGCTTGAACAGTATAACAAAGTTTTTTTTGCCGGATGTGGATAAGCAAATGGAGTATTTAGCTCACAGTATCATTTTTGCGACTCTAGAACAGTTACACGGTTATCTACAAGTTTCTTTGGCTCTAGACGACCAGACAACCACGGCCTTTGTGACTGCAAATGACGCAGGTGAGATGACTCGGAAGATGTTTGGTCTCATATGAATTTGGCCGATTTATTGAGTTCGACATTGGGTGAACTCAAGAATAAGGTGGCCTTGGCCTATGTCGACGATATCATTCCGGCTAGGAATTGATGACCCTAAGAAGCGAAATTACATGGTTGCAGAGGCATTAGAGAAAGCTGGTCTCACTCTCTTAATCCGGCTAAATGCATATTTTGAGCGTCGGAGGTCGATTATCTAGGACTAGGATATCGCATTTTAGCCGAAGGAATTTGACCGGGATTTCAGAAGTTGGATGCAATTCACGACTTTCCTGTTCTTCAGAATGTGTACGACATTCGTCAATTCATTCGACTCAGCGGATTTTTTGGACGTTTTGTCCCAGGTTTTGCTGCAAAGAGTGAATCTCTAACATGATTGACTGAAGCTGGAATTTCTTTTTAGTGGAAAAAAAGAGAAACAGCCGTTCAAGATTCTCGAATAGGTTTTGCTGGCCGGTCCGGTATTGGCCCTCAGACGGGAAGGGGGCCGGGCGTAACACTATAGTGAACAATTAAAGAACATTGATTGGTCACAAGTCAAACCCCCTTCTCCGTTCGAATAGGAGGGAAACGGGACAGTTTACTGACCTATCGCAGAAGAGTAATTGTTTCCAGAAAAATAATAATTCACAAAAGATTGATCAGTTGAAACTTCAACCTTCTTCCCCAATTGAATATGAGGATAGGGCGGTATTAGCATTTTGATCGATCACAGAACAGTAATTGGTCACTGAAGAGAGAAAGGTTGCAACTCGAACCAACTCCCCGAAAGTAGACGGGAAGGGGGCGTAACACTCAAACCCCCTTTCTCGTTTAAAGAGGAGGGGGGAGGAACAGTATACTGACTAGTCAGTGCTATAAAATTTTGTACGATACTTGAGACTTAAGTGTCCTATTTTGGTACGGCGTGATTATCACCCTCGCTCCGCTCGAGTGCTAACTACACGCCGTGCCAAAATGGGCCACTTAAGTCACACGTATCGTAATGTACTATTTTATAGGATCCGTGGTTCTGTTTTCAACCATCAAGAATTTATAAAAAATGTCTGTCGAAAATCGAGCGCAAAACGCGAGTCTCACGATGAAAAATGTGTACCTCAAAGCTTACAGGGCTTTGAAAAATGTGGGTTCATATCGAGCCACATGTGGCAATAATCTCTTGCGCATGCCTCTCTTGCTGCAAGTCTCTCCCGCGCCATCTCTCCTGAGAAGATTGGCAATTTTGTGGCAAGTCTCCCGAACCGAATTGTCTCCCTGCGGCATCTCTCACCCTCGAAAGTGTCAAAAGTGTGTTATCTCTCCAACGTGAAATTCGAAATCTTCCTTCAAAGCAAATGGGCAAAAGACTGGTCATAGAAATAATGTAGTTCACATAACCTCAAGATGGTAAATCAGGTAATATAAACGATGTAGGTCACATACCTTCCTCTTTTCCCAAGTCTCGCGGGGTGGAAAGGTACTCCTGTGACTGGGAATAATGTAGGTCACATAACCTCCAAATGGTGAATCGTGTTCTGCTGGATACTTGCCGCATTCTTGCCACTTTCGAGGATGAGAGATGGCGCAGAGAGACAATTTGTTTCGGGAGACATGCCACGGAATGTCCAATCTTCTCGGGATAGATGGCGTGGGAAAGACTTGCCGCAAGAGAGACATACGCAAACGAGACTTGCCACATGTGACTCGATATGGACCCAATAATGTAATGCTTATACATTCACCTTCTTTCTTTATTTATAATGTGTCCCCTGAGGGTTTACATTACTTCCTTTTCCTTCTACACAACAATTTTCTTTTTTTCTCTTAGCTCAACTTATTTCCTAATATATACATATATACATATAGAACTCTTATCCTAACGCATAGCGCAACATGACGGGGTGCCTCATAGAATGAAGGCGAGCGAGTGAACAACGAGTGATCGAATGTTTGAGCATTTTTAACTATTTGAGCGAGAGAGCGAGAGAGAAAGAGCGCAATTTTATTCTACTCAATTCTACTTATACTTACTGTACAATTTCATCCACCTTATCTCATTGTGTGACTTCTGTTTCCTTTTCCTTTCACTTCTCTTCCACCTCAGCCATTTCCTTTGCCCAATCATTCTTTCATTTTATCTCTTACGCTCCTCTAGCTTCCTCCAATTCCTTCATCCACTCCTCCCCCTGTCCTTCCTCACCCAGAATCATTCCCACGTTTTCTTGCCAGCTCCCTTTATCTCCTTTTCCTCTCATACATGCTTCCCAAACATGTTTTCATGTTTCGTCTTCCCATTCACATGTTCTGCACCTTCTTTTCTCCTTTTCTTCCCAATACTTCGCCTCCCTAACCTCGTTCCCCAATCTAAATCTTGCTATTCTTGTCCATCTCTTTTCTCCCAACCCCTTTTCCAAATACTTTGGTTGTCCTTCCTTTTTTATTGTCTTATACCATTTATTGTTTTTTGATTCATTAATCCTCCCCCATCTTTCTATCAAATGACTTTCCTTATCTTTCTCTTCTAATTCTCCAAAATGTACTCCGATTAACTCTTCTAAATGTCTGTCTGTAAGGAACTCCCTCCTTTGTTCTTCACATTTCGTTAACTCGATCACCCTCCCTCTTCTTTCTTCCACCTCCGTCAGACGTTTTTTCGCTAACTCTCCTCCTTTTCCCTCCCGTAGCTTTTTTTCCAATTTCTATGCCCTCTTCCCTGCTCTGGTCCACAATTTCTCCCTTTGCGTTTCCCCTCTCACCATGAATTCAGGTGTCCTCCAATCCACTTCGAGCGTCCATCTCACATACTGTTCCTGCAACCTTTCCATCTTTTTTTATTCTTTTTCTTACATGTTCCTTATGATCTCCATTTGCTTGCAATGTGTATCCCAAATATTTAAACTCCTTTACTTCTTCTATCTTCACTTCCTTCCATCTCCCAGTCCATACTTTTTTCCTTCCCCCTCCTTTTCTGAACCTCATTATCTTCGTCTTCCCTACATTTGATTTTAATTTCTTCTCATCTAAGTATTCCTCCAACCCTGTGATTAGCCCCGCCATTCCCTCTTCATCTTCTGCCATCATTACTATATCATCTGCGTGTGCCAGTGTATATATCTTTATTTTTCCTTTCTTTACACCTCCCCATCCTTTTCTGTTCATTCTTTCTTCCAAGTCCGAGATCAAGATATTGAATGAGAGTGGGCTTAGAGGACAACCTTGTATTACTCCTCTCACCAACGAGAAACTTTCGCCTACTTGATCGGCTACTTTCACCCTGCTTTTTGTCTCACGAAAGATTTCCGAAACTCTCTTTATTAGACCTTCCCTTATACCTTTTTTCACCATAACCTTTCCCAACTCTTCCGGTCCAGAGAATCGAACGCCGCTTTTAGGTCTACGAACATCGCTATCATAGCTTCCTTTTCCTTCTTAATCCTCCTATTCATTATATAATTTACAACATATATGTTGTCCATCACCCCCATCCCTTTCCGAAACCCCGTCTGATTTGGTGGCACTATCTTTTTTTCTTCTACCTCTTTCTTCAATCTCTTCGATAAGACCGTTACATATATTTTGTACAAGGTTGGCATTTGTGTCACTCCCCTATAATCCTTAACCTCTTCTCCTTTGCCTTTTTCAATTATCGGTATCACTACCCCTTCCTTCCATATATCTGGCCAACCCTCTCAATACCCTATTGCACATTATCCATGCCCATTCCTCTAGCTCGTTCTCTCCATATTTACATACTTCATTTGGAAATTCATCCAGACCTGGAGTTTTCCCCTCCTTCATTATTCCTAAAACATTGTTCTTCTTTTGTTATGTCCTCTTCCTCGTCTCTTTCCCTCCCCTCTCTTCCTCCCTTCTTGGCTTTATTTTCTACCCTTCCTAGCAAATCCATGAAATACTTCTTCCATTCTACCATCTCAATATCCTGGTTTACCCTTTTCCTCCTTTTTCTATGTTTATTTACTACTGTCCAAACCTCTCCTTCTGTTGTAGCATTTTCCACCTCTTCTTCAAACCTCCTGTTTTCCTCCTCTTTTTTCTTATCACTCATTTCAGTATATTCCTTCTTTTTGCTTCTATACTAATTTCCACTACTTTTTCCTTTCCTTCATCTTCTTAGCTCTTTTCTTACTTCCTTCTTTTTCTCTTTACATTCCTCATCCCATTCATTTTTGTCCCTCCCCCCCCCCCCCCTAAACTTCCTTTCCTGCTTGTTTCCTTTAAAACTCTTTATTTCTCCTATCATGATTTTCATTACATTTACCTAATTACTCAACAAATTTAAAATAATAAGATGCATACATGAACTGGGATCTAACGCTAATTCCTTTTTAACTCTGCATAATCAACAAAATGATTATTACATCTTGATTTCATACATTTTCGCAAAGACACTCAGTTTTCCGCAATTGAATGTCTAGTATCAGTTGAAATTTCTTTCTGAAAGTCACGCGCAAAAGACCCGAATTCATTCATCAGTTTTCGCCGCTGCGGGCGCTGCCTGTCATACCACTGATTCTTCAGTCAAAACGACTGTTTCGTCATTTCGAATGACTGATTATCCGGTCGAAGCATGTTTGATTGATAAATTAAATTATGAAGAAAAAAAACATTTTTACAGTCTTTGCAGAAAAGGGGGAGAAGGTCTCTATTTCTAAATACCATTCCCACCTGATCATTGAAATCCCTAATACGTAGTTTTACAAATGTCTCTCCTCAATATTAAAAGAATCTTATTGATCCCTCGCTCTCGAATGATCGAATCGAGTGTTTGAATGAGATCGCCTATAAAAATTGGGCAGGAATTTCTCCTTGCAAAATCGGTCAAAACTCGAGGACCTTTCTGAAGGGTTGAGCCTGAGGGGAGGCAGACGGACGGGCAGGCAGGCAGGCAAGAGGGCCCTGCGCGGGCGTAAAAAGGAAATCCGATCGCAGCTCGCAGGTTGAAATTCCTTGACGTACGGGTCGCGTAAGAAGACTGGCAACCACTGCCACTGACCTAGGGATTTCGCGTCAAGCACGAGCTCGAGCAGAGTAGTTGCTGGCGGTTGGCTTCGGCAGTCAAAGACTGTTTGCCAGTTTGCCAGTTTTATTTGCCACCGACGCGCGAACGGCGAAAGCAACGAACAACCGCAACCGGTCGTTCAAACTCGAGTACGTGGACCGTGTGTGGATGAGGAGCAGGAGGCAAGGTTCGCTTCGCGAGCTTCGAGCATAGTAAACAAAAGATGCGACTACTCCAGCAGGCTATATACTACTTCTTCGTTACCAAGAGTTTCTCCTCGTCGTCTTCCTCGTAAGGTCGAATTTAGGCGTCCACGCCACCGTGGACCCATACCAGAAATGCCAGTCTGGTGAGTACTATTTTTTCAAATTCAATCTCTCCCTCTTCTTTATCTGCTGAAAGATAAAAGACAAAATTGCATACTCGTTACAGCAGAGTTGGTTGCAGTTCCTACCCCCACCCAGTGCCGGTTATTTACCCATTACTGCAGTCGTCTCAGAGTGTCCCCCACTTTTCACATCTATTTGCGGAAATTCATTGTCACTACCTCTCCACCATTTGTCACTGGAAAAACGAACTTTCTGTATTCAAAAACTCACCTTTTATTTTCAAAATTGCGAATTACAATATACTTAAGAGTCAGTGCCGGATTATCAAATTTTGGGCCAAAGGCCACGACTCCCCGTGCCCCCCTCCATACAATTTTCAAAAGGCGCTAATACGGAATTACTTCTCAATTAATAATGAAGAAATTCAATTATTTGGCTAATATATTCATGTATAAATTTGAGAGAATACAACGTGGAATTTTTTAATTAATGCTACAATTTTGAAACTCAATTGACGATAATTTGAGGAAAATAATCTGCCCGCCACGCGGGGATTCTCATCGCACTGGATTTAAATTTTCCCAAAACGCGAACTATTCTTGATTATCTTCTTACAGTGGCGAAGTAGAACATTTTTTCGCAGGGTGTTGAAGTCATAATTTAAATATCGAAGTTCCAGTTGCTTCCGAGAATAGTTTTTTGGGTTGTCTATAACGATTATTTCGGGGGGGGGGGGGGGGGGCTCCCTTTTTCCCCCCCCCATGTTTTTTGACCCTTGAAAACACCCAGTATT
>WSXT02056282.1:0-12794 GCA_011762715.2 Neuroterus valhalla
ATCTGTTGGTCCGAACTGAGTATAGATATCCGACTCTGTCCCTTTCAAAATCGGTTGCAACAATCCCATCGCTACACATTTTTTAGTTCTAGGCATAACCATTCGAATGCATCCTGAATGTGCTCTGCTTAATCGTAAAGTGAAAACTTCGCGGTCAAGGAAACGCACATAAAATACATAGACCTAACTGATCCATTTGCAATCTTTGCAATACAAGCTTCAGGGCAGAAAAGTAATTGATATTTTAAAAGACATATTTCGTGATTCACAAATTACTGCTTCTATGAATATGAAGAGGACGAAGACAAAAAGTATTGTTTTTGATATTATTAGATATGCCGAGAAAAAGTCTCTCACGGGAAGGTTAAAGTGTGTCAAGTTCTCGATTTTAAGTGGCAGTTCGACAGACATATAGACGCCGAAGACAGAATGGTCGAGTGACCACGAGGCATTGGGAGCTGGAACAAATTTTCACCGACAAAAATCCCAACGCTGCAGATACCGGGGCTATGGCCTAAGTGATATGAGCAGCTGATAGCAACCTTTAATGTAAGGCAGATTCCAGTAGAGAACATCATAGGGTTTGCCAGTGATGGTTGCAGTGTCATGATGGGCTGCTATAATTCAGTCGCTACGAGAATGAAGGCACTTTGTCCTGGAACCATAATACTAACTTGTATCTGCCACTCTTTGCACTTATATCCCAGTGAAGCGTCAAAAGTGCTGCCCTGTATTTGGGAAGATTTCACAGTCTTTAGGGTATAGATGGTGTGTTAATTTCATCAAGTGAATCAAGGGTTCTCTATCAGGTGTGAATATGGCGGCTTGATTGTTTCGACCTAATAGAGGGCTCTCAGACATTGATATGTATTATATTTTGAATAGTGAATGGCGTCACAGAAGCAGGCCTGATCTGTTTTTTACACTGAATAGTGGATGATAGTCAATCGAAAAGTGTTCGCCATTTAACCGAAAAGTGTATGTCTATCTTCTATCCGGGATATAATACAGATCAATGGCCATAGTAAATACCATGTGAAAAGATCGGCTGCTTTGCATGAATGTAGGCTAGTGCATGTAAAAAGTTGTAGCCTAATATTACAATGGTCAAAAAACGCACCCTGCAATGCCTACAGACTATGGCGTATGATCGACAAAGTTGTTCGAATATAACTCCGTACCCCTGGTAGTCGGCGAATCACACCATGCTTAACTTGGCAGCATGTACACTACCAAGGATTATTTCCGTTGCAGGTAAATGGTACCCTGAAACGAGCGTTTCATTCACACTTTGTTTTTACTGTGTTGTGTCGACTTATTTTTAACTCTTTGAGCCATATCAGCAAACTCCGAGCACAGTTCATTTAATTCTACGAACTTGTTGATGCGGATATTACTAGCATTCCCTATTCTAGTCAAACACGTTGGCGCAAAAGTTAATCTTCATGGTTGGAATTTATATATTTTTTGGTTGTACATTCGACTTTTCTTTTGCTACTACTTCCCATTTGAATTAATTTGCTATCAATTTCATGTAGAACTTTTTTTGGTACAAATCGCAATGTTGCTGAGAGCCACACAGTCAGTACGTAAGGTTGTCATGCCAGAGAGTCTGCCTCAAAGCCTTTGCAATGTCGCGGAGAACCACATAGTCGGTACGTAAGGTTGTCATGCCTGAGAGCCCGTTTCGAATGTTGCGGAGTATCCAGAGTCAGTATACTGGTCACGCCCGAGAGCCTGTCCCAAAGCCTCTGCAATAATGAGGTGTCTGTCTTTTTCCCTTCTAATTCTTTGATGATTACAGGAAAACGACAGAATCATTTATGCATGTAGCCTGCATATTTACGTGCGTTCGAAATGTGATTATCACGAAAATGTTGTTTGATTCAATCTTTTTATTAATAATATATTTTCGAAAGACTCAATTTACTCACGTAATCTTGACCGCATTATGCGTGGGACGTGCATGTCGTGTGTGCTGTATTACAAGTTAGTGTGCATCGGGATTTTTCAGAAATCTTTTTTTTTCAGCAATCTTTTTTTTCAGAATTCACAAATAATGGATGATATATACTTCCGAGGAGTGCTTCCTGCCTACATGCAGAACTTAATGTTTCTTGCAATACTATCTTCCCAGCAAAATGTTAATCTTACATGGGCCTTCCTAAGGAAGGTATTAATTTTGGGGAATGTGGCTATGGGAAAATTAATTATCTTGTTGACTCTGGAAATGCACAGAATGTATACACGTAAGTAACGAACGATTTGAATGCGAAATACAAGGTGCGTCAAAAGTTCCCGCACAATCTTCGCTCTATAGTTTCTCGGCATTGTGTTGAGAATTCAATAATTTGGACATGATATTCGTGTTCCTGAGGTAATTTTCTATTAAGTTAGTCCTTACAAGCTGCAAAAAGCTTACCTGTTGACAGGAAAAATGAGAGCCTCTCGTTTGCAAAAATGCAGAAAATTGTTACGTTTGGCCGCAGCTGGACGAAATCGTAATGTTTTGTTCTCTGATGAGAAAGTTTTTACTTTTGAGCGACCTCATAATCATCAAAATAATCGGGAAATCTTGCCTAAAGGTCCAAAAAAGTAAAAACTGTCAGTAGATCCCATTTCCCTGCTTTAGTGATGATTTGGGGTGGAATTTTGTGCTATAGGAAAGACTCCATTGGTTTTTGTCAATAAAGGAGTAAAAATCAACCAAAAATAATATCAAGATAACATCTTGGAGGCCGTCGTGGATCCTTGGACACGTGAAAACTTCGGTAAAAACCCATGGACCTTTCAACAAGACTGGGCACCTGGGCACCAGCGCATGGCGCGAAAGCGACGATGCAGCTCTGCAAAATGTTGTTTCCTGCTACTTGGGGAAAAGATGAATATCCATATATATTCACCGGAATGGAATCCGCTGGATTATTCAGTCTGGTCTATCTTGGAGATGAAAGTTTGCTCTAAAAACCAAACCAGTATAGAGTCGTTAAAATGCGGCTTTTCTCTTGCTTGGGATCAAATAACCGAAGAAGAGCTCACGGCCATAGTGGATAATTTCCCAAAACGCTTAAAAGCTTGTATCTCTGCTAATGGTGGCCATTTCGAGATGTCCCTTTAATTTTTTATTTATGTGTATATGTAAAGTGTTTCAATAAATTCATTTCAAAATACATTAATGTTTTACGTTATTATGCATGAAAATATGTGTGCGGGAACTTTCGACGCACCCTGTAGATACACAGGATGATGGGAGGAAATTGTTCCACATTTTACGGATGATGATTGGATCGAAGATTTTCGAATGTCTAAACAAATTTTCGAATTCATATGCCGTTACTTGGAACCTGCTTTGAGACCAAAGTTTAATCCTCTAATGCCAAGGGAACCGATTAATGTTGAAGAACATGTTGCCATTGGAATTTCCTCATACGCAAGTTGTTGCAAATATCGAGTGGTTGCACATCTTTTGGAATTCACCAGTCGACAGTCTGGAAGTGCATACATCGAGTTACCACCGCTATTAACGAAATATTTGGATACGTTTACGAGATGAGAAAAAGTGTGAGGAAATCTCAAAATGTTTTGAAAAGATTACGGGCATGCCTTATTCCAATGGAGCCGTTGATGGAACTCATATTCCTATTACTCCTCCATCCGATGATTATTGGGATTTCATCAATAGGACGGGTTATGCCTCCTTTGTTCTCCAAGGCCTTGTGGATCATCGATTAATGTATCTGTCTGGAGTAATATATTTTTCTAATAAACTCACCAAAAAAGTAACATAACTTTGTGACGCGATCTGAAGGGAAACCCCTAAGCGGCCAAAAATCGATTCTCTGGTTTTTGATGTTTTACATAGATTTAAACTTGCTCAGTACAAGCGTTTAAACCCTGTCGTTCGGAGAGTCCTATCGGCCCGTCGCACAGTGGTCTGAAGGTCCCGAAAAGTTGGCCATAAATAGAATTTTCAACAGAAAAGCCCAAAAATCGGTATTCTATAGTTTTTGAGGTCAAGGAATTCAAATGTTTGATCAAAATTTCAAAAAACAAAATGGCCGATCCAAAATGACCGACCGATTTTCGAAAAAGTGCCATCATGCACGTAAAAATTTGCAATCGGGGGTTTTCGAGGTCAACGAATTCGAATGCAAGGTTGAATGGCACAATGAAAATTTTGATTTTTTTTTCATTATTTTTTGTACGATCAAAATTTGAATTTTTGATGTTTTAAGAGAATTCAAAAAGATTTATTCGCGATCTTGTAGGGCTCCCAAAAAGAAACATTGTTTCTCCCTGACTTTCTTTTCAATCTTGCGCAATTCAGCTTAAAATTCTCATTTTCGTTCATATCTTTGGATTTTTAAAATGCCACAACTCTGAGAATTTCGTTTTAATTAAAAAAAATCATAAGGATATATTGTTTCACTTTTTACCTAGTACAAGAAACCATACTTGCAATTTTGGAGTCTTGGAGGAGAAAGTCCACCAAAATTTTCAAAATGCTCCTCCTCTTTTATTTTTTATCCAAAAGAGCTGGTTAACGAACTCAACTTGTATTTTTGGTCCCTAAAAATAGGTGCGAAAGTACGATTGAATATGATCATTCTTTCAAAAGTTATCGAGTTCACAGATTGTTTTTCATTATTTTTTGTGCGATCAAAATTGGAATTCCCATTTTTTGAGAAAATTCAAAAAGATGTTTTCACGATACCGTAGAACTCCCAAGGAGAATAATTGAAGGCTATAAAACCTTAAAAAAACGACATCTTCCAGACTAGTAATATATTTTCTCCAAATTTAAAATCGGTTACGTTTCGAAAACCAGCTGGTTTTCTTCATCGGATCTTAATTTCCGGAGGATGTTTCCATAATGAAGGTTTCAATTATGAATTTAAAGTCCATAATAAATTGTGTAAAATATGTCTTGAAAGTGTTACTGATAGAATGGCTTCCCAAAGAAAAATATATAAAACTATTGTTTATTCTATGATATATGTGAAAATTTTATGTGCGAAACTGAATTTAGAAATAAAAATTAGAGAACGGAGCGTGTGCTCCGTTCCCATCTCCGAAACTTAAGTGCGCCCGAGCGCTCACGAAATAAACCGATTGTGACGAATGGTGCAAACATGTGCAGCTAAATTTTAAAAATTCTTGGTCAATTGGCCTTCAGTTAGATAATCTAATTTGAACCTTGAGTAAACCGCGTTAAACTACAACTTTATCAATGGGTTTTTGCAAAGATAGAGATTTTTTTATGTGTTACTTAAAAATCCCCTCTTAGCCCACATAACGATCGACACGCATTAAAAACTTATTATACATACCTTCAACAGCCGTCCCCATAACAAAATCAGAAATTCAGCTGTTTTATGTAACGTAATACCACTTAAAACTGAGCGCGAACTTTGACGTTGCGAAGCACGCTCCACGCAAACACCTGAATAGCCGACTTTGCAGCGTTCCCTGCAGTCGTATAGGTAACTCAACGCGCTTTCCTTTTTCTGTTTGATGTATAAATATGTCCATAATGAATTAGCTTACTCGAAAGCGCGAAAAAAAAAGTTCGATTCTCGATTTATGGCCAACTTTTTGGGTCCTCCAGACCACTGTGCGTCGCCACTTCTCCTGCTTCTCCACTAAAATTACGTTTGGCCGCTTAGGGGTCTTTCTTCAGATCGCTTCACAAATATTTACAATGATTGAATATGGCTTTCCAGATTCCGCCATATCAATACCGAATCACCTAGCCCCAATCACGACGCAAATGTATTCAATAATTCATCATTATACACGAATTATAAGGAGCTTTTGTGCCAAGTAAAACTTTTTTTGCATATTTACGAAAACTTTAGGATGATAATAGACATTCATATCATTCAATACAGTTATAAGTTTTTTCAAAACTTTATGTTAATTTGGGACTAATTTTTGTTGGAGTTTTGTTGTATTTTCAAATTTCTATTTGCGTTGTTCATTTAATCTCTCCATTCACTTTAGTGCAAAGCAAGAAATACATTACTTTTGTACCTCAGACTACTTTTGAGGTAGGATACTTATGTTGTCAATGTAATCTAAGTTTTTGAATACCCTGAAGCACGTGGTACGAAAAATCTTCCTGCTTTACAGGTCAAGAAAGTAATTAATGGTGTCAAACTTGGATATTTGATAATGGGTGATCCTGCTCATCCCTAACTTTCTTGGTTATTGAAGGGATTCTCCAGGAGTGAAGGTAGAACGGCAACTAAAGAATCATTCAACACGTATATGAATTCAGTCCGTGTTAAAATTAAGATTGCGTTTGGTAGACTGATGAGCCGATGGCGAAGAATAATGAAACGATCAGAATTCCACCACACACTTGTTCCGAAATTAGTCGCTGCTTGCACAATATTCTTGAGGAACGTAAGGAGAAGTACAAAAAAAATTGGTAGCAAGGATTGAAAAACAACAAAATGCTCTAGCCTTAACCAGGAAATGACGACGGAGAGGAAGGAGAGGATGAAAAATTTATTCGAAATGTGTTGGTGAATATAGTTTCCACTTTACCTATAAGAAGATCACTGTAATAAATCAAGCTTCAAAGGCGTCAAAAATAAGATTTTCGAGGATTCTAATAGAGTTAGGGAAATTTGAAGTATTCTAATCTATATAATCGATATTGTACAAGTTCTTCACGATTCAAAGAGCTACACAATATTTCAAATACAAAAATTAGTATAATGTGAGATCAACTCAAAATAGCATTTCGAAGTTGTGCTATTGAGAGAAGAGTAGCATTCAAATGGGTAAACTGTAATTTTTGCTGCTTCCTCATTTGGATGTTTTTATAACGTTTTATTGGGAATTTAAAGTTGCAATGCGAGACCTGACGGTCATCTAGCGAACTAACCAGCATGGCTGCCTATGGAATACACGAAGCTGCACGTAGTATTGTTTACATGCATGTTGCACTCAAATACCGCGATAATAATCAATTTTGGGTCAGATTATTCAGGTACAAGTACATAAGAAATGTATTAATATGATGATGTTTGATATTCTAATAATACTTTCTTTGTTTTACAAAGATCTTCAAATCTAGTTAAACATTTACGATACTTTAGGTACTGTGTGACTTAAAAAACGGTTTCATAAACTTGTGTAGTATTAACATTGAAGTGAGCGCTTCTTCACGTGTCTGCTGATGCAGTTGAATCGTTGGTCAGTTCTAGGGGCTCACTAGACTCATCTGTAGGGGTCGCCGCTGAGTGCTCATCCCCAACTAATTCTGGTTATGCTAAAGCACTTGCAGCAAATAAATCTGTGGCACTACTTTCTTTACCAAAATTACTTTGGTCGTCCACGTTAGCAAGCACTGATGCGCCAAAATAGTTTAAATTCGGTAAATTTGAGATGCATGGCTGAAGAAAGGGAGTTTGTTCTGTAAAATGAAATGGTTCGGCCGGATATTGGAACGAAGATCCAGGACGTGTAACTGGATGTTGAGAAAAGTTGAATTACGGTTGGATTTGGGAGAAAATGACTTTGAGAAGGCTGCTGCTGGAAAGCTCCTTAACGTTGCTGCGGATTTTGTGCACCATTGCACTGAGGCTTTTGTGCAACATTCTGTGCCATAGCGAATGCCTGGATAATTAACAAAGCATTTTTTTGCATTTCTTTATCCAGTTCACTTATCCCCTCAGCTTGCATTTGCTTCTGGCATTCCCTTAAACTTTTTATTGGTTCCGCAAGCTTTGCGTCAAGATATTGCAGAATCTCCTAAGCATTCGCTCTGAAACTTTGACGGTGTTTTTTACGCCTTTGTTTACGCCTGTATCATAAGTTACTAAGTCAAGCGTTTCAGACGGGAGATGCCTCATAAAAGAATTCCTTGTTTTGACGGTAATGGGAGAAATGGCATCTGATCTTTAGCTGAAGATTCAAAACTCTCTTCTAAATCTCCGGAGTCATAATGTGGTCCGAAAGATACATTTGTTTCCATTTCCTACAAAACACGTCGTTGAATTGATGGAGGCGGCTTCGTGGCAGTAATCAATGATTTCCGATACTTTGGGAAGGACATTTTCCCAGAGTCAACACCTCTACGAATAGTAGAAGGCCAACAACCGTAGAGGTCGTGCATGTCCTCATAATGCCTCCAGTCGACTTCTCCACTGCCACCACTGTTTTCTAATCACGTTATATTTATCTGTAACCGGAATAAAAAGTGCAATTAGTTCAATAACATTCGACAACAATTTTCGAATCACTACATTTTGGAAAAAAAGGAGATCAGATTTCTATCTGTGATAAGAATTGAGCCACTGACATAACATTAAGCCAAAGAACTGTTAGCCAATGCAGGGAATCTAAATTAAAAATTGGTTTTAATGCATTTGAGGGGAAGCAGCGATAACCTTCTCAAAGCAGAATCATTTCCTGCCAAAATGATTTGCCAGACAAACGCTTCCTCAGAGTTTGCGGATTCCCACTAATGTTATGGAACAATCATCATTTCCATGCAATCGAAATCAACAGAAGAACATTTTTTCACAAATTATGTCTTTCAAAACTACATACTTTGAAACATGTATTTATTTGACAAATTGTTGAAAATTATTTGCAATCGTTCTCGAAAAGCTGAATCGTGGACAACATGTTGCTAAACGGAATAGGCAACTCTTAATATTACAAGTAGATAATAGTTAAGATCAATTATGAGAACGTTACACAAAATCGTAAAATTTCAAATAACTAGTGGTAATGAAATATTGTATTTTATGGTTTTTTTATTTGAATGTATGGAATCCTTCGAAAAGTGGAACCAAATTTTCCATGGTATTTTCCTAATTCGTGTAAACCGTTTTGCGGTTTGAGGTTATATCAATTTTTCAGTACTCTGTCAATTTTGAAACTTTGTAATTGGAAATGAACCATAACATCTCTCGATTCAGAAAAACCCTAAGAGTACCTGTTTGAGCATCATAATTAATCAACAGTATTTTCTAAGAAGAAAATTGGAAAATTTATTCCTAAAAGTTTTTCAAAACAATTTATGAGGGTTTTTCGCAGAAAAAATTTTTTAATTAATTTCAGAATTCAAGCAGGTCCTTCCAAAAGTATTCCAAATCAAAGGAAATTATATTTCATTTCAATATTTTGTTTAAATTGATCGAACAAGTTATGTTCTGCAAATTATTCAATTTTATTTCTTTCTTCGTCTTGACACTGTATTCGGTAAGAATATTATATACAAATGGTTAATTTACTGCAAGGAATAGTCATGCACTGTCAGAAACTTGTTCCTGATAACGACGTTCGTTGAAATAAAATTCGAAATCTACGTCAACATCACGGTATTCCCAAAGTAGAGGAGATTAATCAAATTGCTTCTAATTTTGAAAGCAATATATAATTTTCTATATTTAAAGCTACGAGAACCTCTAGAGTTGTTTTTTTTGGGCCTTGTTGTGCATGGGTCACGTGGCACTAATTATTTATCGATTTTTTTGCAGCAAGTCACGTCCGCACCGAAAGAGAACTGGAGTTGGAATTTTGGGAAAAGGCTTAGAAAATGTTAACCTACTTTTGAATGCAACTTTTGGTTCAAAATTAGGATAAATTGTTATTTTGAAGAAAAAGTTTTAATTTTTTAACCAATTATTGTATGAAAAAGTAAAATTTCGGTGCAGACGTGAGTTGTTGCAAAAAAATGTCGGTACGGTAGGAACAAGGAAATCAAAACATGGCCCAAAATCATTTATGAAAAGCAAGAAATCAAGTTTCATAATTAATCAATATTCCACGAAAGAAAGAGAGAGACAGAAGAACATGTCCTTCACATATTCACTTACCTCTTAAAGTTTTCAATCGCGTTTTTATTTGGTCACATGTTCGTTCATAACCATGTTGATGTAAATCGGCTTGTAAAATTTTACGAAGTTGAGCGTGTCAGTATTCTTTACCGTCCATCTTATGGATGATATCTCTTCCCTTCAGCATAGTCAGCAGAACATCAGATTCTGTCGTCGACCAATTCCTCATCGATCCACTTACTCTTGGAGAGCTCATTTTTATAAAAACACTGGAAAATAAATGAATGATGAGCTACAACAAAGTCTCAATTGTTCAGGAAAACAAGATACTTTTGCATACCCAGATAAAAAGCAGACAGAAAGATGAAGTTCTCTGGCTGCTTTAGGCCGTTTTCTGTTCAAAAACTAGGATACGCCATTTTGAACACTTTTTCCACCCTAAAAGCTGAATTTTAGAGTAGGTGGTTGAGTTTGAATTTTCATCACTCCCTCAAAAGGATAAATACATCATTTTTTAAATAGAAAGAACCGTAAAATGAAACCAATTAGATGAATCGTCAAAAGAATAATTTCATAGCTGTTATTTCAAACCGAAAGTGTTCCCTTCCCAATTCAGAATCACCAAACTTCAAATGGACAAGATCAATTAACCCCCAAAAAGAATAATTTTCAACCAGGAAAGATTTTCCAGCCGGTAGAGAAATTTTCAGTTGGGAGAAATCATTCACAACTGCTACAATGAATTTTAACAAATTATTCCAACTTTTCACAAAACTGTTCATTTCCAAATATAGAAGATTTATTTGCAACGGAAATTAGGAATTTACAACGACATTCCCACATTTTTTCACAGATGTGTTGAATTTTTACCTAGTTGCCATTGACTACAAACCAATAAGAGTATATTCTACGTTTAGTCTCGACATTTTTTTCAATTAAATAACGCAGCAAGTCATGGAAATAAAGGTCAAAATAAAAAGAAGCAATAATTCTTTTGAAACGTTTCGGTCACTGGTTTGGACCCTCATCAGTCAAAAAATATTTTATTTGGTCTGTAAAAACAACATACAAATAATGTAGAAAAATCAAAAAAATAAATATATATTCATGTAACAAAATTGATAATAGTCAAAACAAATTCAAAATTTAAATTTAAAAAGGAAGGGTTGTCTCATAAAAAAGGCCCTAAATTTGAAATATAATAACAAGCAATCAATATTGTAAAACGAAGAAAATGGAAGGTCAGTGAGGAAAATGAAAAATAAATAAACAAACATGCCTGGTACACGTCGAAAATCGAAGATAAAAATAAATTGAAAACAACGAAAAGCAACAAACATGATTTCACACGAAAAAACAATAAATAAAGAAACAATAAAAAATATAAATAAAATAGGGGGAGATCCCGAAATTCCGCTTGGAACGTGAAGACGAGTGACTGACAACTGGAGAAAAATACGAGATTTCAAACAAGAGAAACAGAAAGTCATGAATGGGGTCAATAACGCAGAATGGGACTTTAACAATATACAATAAGAATTTGAAATCTTGTAAGAGGTTTGTGATCATCAGGAAATAAATTGTTTTCATATCTCAGATTAACTGTGTTTAGTATTTTGTTGATAAAAAAGTTTTCAACTATTTTTTTAAGAGCCCTATTATTCTCTAATAATAGAATTTCAAAATTGTCTCAATCAAAGTTGTGGCCAGCATCAATATAGTGTTTGGTAAGAGCAGTACGAGCAGCTTTATCAGGATGAGAAATAGAATATCTATGTTCACGTATCAGGACGTGATTCGAAATGCCTCTAATGTGAGCCTTCCTATCGTGTAATTTCACGATGAAGTATTTTCTCACGAACATTTTAGTTGAAAGGTTGTCTAAAAATCGAAGATAAAAAAAGACACATTCCCATAATTTAAGTTCGAAATAATTACAAACAAAACACCAAACATAACCCAAAAGCCTTTTTTCATGTTGGCAAATATTCATACGAAAAAAACAACATTCTTACGATTGGCGTCAGTAATATCACCGCTCCAAAACTAAAATGTGCACCACTTAAAACGTTTTCATATCAGCCAGAAAATCTAAAAACTATTCAAAAATTGCTGAAAGTAAAGTTTGAAACACCAGAACCAGTGCCCGTTACTTAGACACGTTAACTGCGCATTATCCGACGAAATTCCGACTGCTAGAAAATATGAATTTTCGAAAGTTGGCAGCCTTGTTTCCACGCTACATCGTAGGAGAAGCTTTAACTGGGCCCTCCCATTCTACGCGCGTGTAACTTAAGTTTCGCTCGCCGGTGTGGGTCAGCGAGGAAAGGACGCTACTTTAATTTCTGACCAGTCAAAGGGAATATATCCGTTAATATGAATCTTCAGGAGCTCAAATGCCTAGTCAGGCCTATCCGAGCCCCAAGTCTCATTTTTTTGACACAAGTTAATTACTTGTGTCAAAAAAATGTTGGGGGTTGCCCTGGAAATTAGCACAGATGTAACCTCCGGAAGCTACGATCACGATGGTCCTGCCGGAACCATCAATACCGACGCAACTGGAGGTAAAACGTCATCCGACTTGTCACTTCCTATAACACTAGAACACGATCGAGTAGAAAAACCAAATCACTGAAATACAATAGCATACAACTTATTCGCCCACGCTTCGCGAGGCAATGACGCGTCTGAACGTCAGAATGCCAGAAGAATGCACTGGTCAGCGCCGGGGTCGAAAAGGAACTGCTGAACCCAAGAGAGAAGCGAGCACCTTCCCTGGGTGGGAGAGCGTGCGCACGCCAGCCGTTACGAAAGCCAGCAGCAGCAGATAAATTATAAACAAAAATCACCTCTTTCGTTGGAAATTGAATCACTTCGTTTTATACTAAGGTATACCACTCTGTAAAAAGCTTTTTCCTTTTGGGATAAAAATTCATGATTGTAGTTGTTAATTTCTGAAGAATTAAACTGTTTGATTGTAAATTAACCCCTTCA
>WSXT02056293.1:0-12794 GCA_011762715.2 Neuroterus valhalla
GCAGTTAACCTCAGGGGTGTTTAACCTCAGGGGCCTTCCCTCTATCCGCAACCTGGGGACGCGCTACGTAGTGGTGAAAATCTGACTTTAACAATGAAGATTTTCCTTTAAAATTATTCATTCAAATGAATGAGTTTTGTACAACGAAAAATAAATTTTTAACTAAAAAATTGAACTTTCACCAATAAGTTTCATTTTCAATCAAGAAGATGACTTTCAGAGTATATATTAATCTTTATTAAAATAGGTACACTTTCAACAGAATAGATTAATTTCAACCAAGTGGCTGCATTTCCAACCGAGTTCATTTGTTCTGTACCTAAAGGATGAATTTTCAACAGATTTTTTAAAAATTACAACAGGTCAAATAAATTTCCAACCCAAGACTATAAATTTTCAACTCATTAGATGAATATTCAAACCCGAAATTAAATTTTTTTCCGAAAGGACAAATTTTCACTTAATTTAATAAGATTTGGAAAAAATAAATAATCCCTAAATAAATAGCTGCATTCTCAACCCAATCGATGAATTCCCAATCACAAAAATTTATTTCTATGAAAAGGATTAATTTTCAAGAAATGTATGAAACTTTTAACAGAATAAACAAATTTTCAATCAATTTGGCCAATTTGCAGCCTATTGACTACATTTTTAACTAAGAATATTAATTTTCTACTTTAAGGAAAAATTTTCAACAAATTTATGAAACTTTCAACTCAATAGCTAAATTATCAACCCAAAAGATGAATATTCAACCACGAAGATTAATTTTCGATCAAAAGGACGAATTTTCAACGAAACCAGATCAAATTCAAACAAAATAAAGGAATTTTCAAATGAATAGATAAATTTTCTAGCCAATCCATGAATTTTTATTAAAAAGTTGAATTTTCAACCAAGAAGACATCTTTAACAATAAAGAATAATTTTAGATGAAATAGGGACACTGTCGACGAAATAGATGAATTTTAAACCAATTGGCTGAATTCTCAACCAAGTTGATCAATTATGTATATGAAGGAAATTTTTTTAACAAATTCATAAAACTTTAAACAAAATAAAAAATGAATTTCTTACCAAAAAGCTAAATTTTCAACTCAATAGATGAATTTCCAATCACAGAAAATATTTTTTCTGAAAGAAGAACAAATTTTAACAAATTCATTAAAAATTAAACAAAACTAATGCATTATGAACTGAATTTTCTATTAAATCGATTAATTTTCCACCACGAAGATTGATTTTTTATGAAAAGGATAAAAGATTAACAAATTCATCAATTTTCTAAGAGAATTAATAGAACATTCGACCAAGTGGCTGAATGTTCAACCACGTTGTTTAATTATGCATACAAAGGAACATTTTTTAACGGATATATTAAACTTTCAACAGAATAAATAAATTTCCATGCAAATAACTAAATTTTCAACTCAATAGATTGATTTACATCCACAAAGATTTTTTTTTTATAGGAGAAAAAATTTCAAGACATTTATTAGAATCTAAACCAAATAAACGAATTTTCAACTCAAAACCAAATTTTCAATCCAAAATATGAATTTTAAACCACGAATATTTATTTTTATCAAAAAGATGAATTTGCAACAAATGACTTAATTTTTGCATCAGAAGATCGATGCACTACCTTCGAAGGAAAAATTTTCAACAAATTCATTAAACTTCCAACAGAATAGATAAATTTCCAACCAGATAACTAAATTTTCAATTCAATGGATAAATTTTCAAGCACGAAGATTTATTTCAGTAAAAAGAATACATTTTCAGCAATTGTAATAAACTTAAGAGTGAATAAAAAATATTTTTTATCGAATAGGTAAATTTTCAGCAAAATGACGAAAGATTAACTAAGAAGATTGATTCTTAACCTAAAAAAGAAAATTTCAACAGATTTATCAAACTTCCAATCAAATAGCTAAATTATCAACCAAATAAATAAGTATTCAACCACGAAAATTAATTTCTTACGAAAAGGATAAATTTTCAACAAATTCATTAATTTTTTAACAGAACCAACTAAATAGCTAAATTATCAACCCAATAAATGAATTTCCAGCCACGAAGATTTATTTATATAAAAAGGATGAATTTTCAACAAATGTATCAAACTTTTTCCAGAATAGATAAATTTTCAATTAATTAGGTAGATTTTCAACAAATGACTAAAGTTTTAACTGAAGAGATTCATACTCTACCTGAAACAAGATTCTTCAACAAATTAACGAAACTAAAACAAAATGATTAAATTTATAACCAAACAGATGAATTCTCAACAAAAAACATTAATTTTTCATCAAAAGGACGACTTTTCAACAAAGTGGTTCAATTTCTGACCAAGAATGATCACTTTAACAATAAAGAATCATTTTTAATTATGAAAATAGACTTTCAACAAAATAGATGAATTTTGAACCAAAATGATTAATTTTCAACAAATTTATCAAACTCTTCACAAAATTCATAAAATTTCAGTCCAATAGGTGAATTTCCAATCAAATTTCTAAACTTTTGAATAAGGAGATTAATTCTCTACGCAAAGGACGAATTCCAATAAATTTATCGAACTTTTAACAGAATTAACTAACTTTAGACCCAATGGATGAGTTTTTACCAAACATTTGAATTTTTAACTAAGAAGATTGATTTCTTACCTATAGGAAAAATTGTCAAAAAATTTATTAAACTTTTAATAAAATGAATGAATTCTCAACCACGTAAATTTATTTTTATCAAAAAGATAAATTTGCATCAAACTTATCAAACTCTTAATAGAATAAATAAATTTGCAATCAAATAGGTAAATTTGCAACCATATAACTACACTTTTAACAACCAAAATTAATTCACTAACTAAAGGAAAAATTTCCAACAAATTTATTAAACTTCCAAGATAATGAATCAATTTTCTACCGAATAGCTCAATTTTCAACTAAATAGATGCATTTTCAACCAACAAGATCAATTTTTCATTGGAAGGACGACTTTTTAACAAAACAGTTGATTTTCCGACCAAAAAAGATAATACCTACAGTATAGATTAAATTTAAATAAGCTTAGTAGGCTTCCAAAGAAAAAGATTAATTTTTCAACTAAACGACTGAATTTTTTAACAAATAGAATAATTCCTTTTCTGAAGGACTAAGTTCCTACAAATTTTGTAAACCATGAACAGAATAAATGAATTTCCAATCGAAAAGCTTGAATTTTTAACCAAAAAGACTTAGAGTTAAAATTTTACGCATCAACAATAAGTGAAAAAAAGCCATTACAAATTAGACAAAATTTTGTTAATGATGCGATTGATAAAAAAATTCGCTAATAAGATAAACAAACATTTCTGCACAAGATCATCCCATATTTATTCACCTCTTTATATTTCTAAGCCCTATATCTATGCATGGGTGGATAACGATGTGTAGAGACCAATAAACGTGGTAATGCAGTAGCCTCGATGGTGGGGGTTAACAAAACAAAGTCATTGTGTTTACACGCTTGGCACACACGCATAAACGCCTTTTACCCGTACAGTATCGTGTTGCGGGTTGAGGTTATGTATCGATTGGCCAAGTCTGACCTAACACTGACACACTCCACTTGTGGGGGTTGACCTCAGGTGCAACGCGTATTGATCATTTTTCTGAACTAACGATGCACTATCGCGATTTACTCACCTCCTCTCCTTCTTATCAGATATACCTCCTCTTTTATGTGCATTTTTTGAATTTTTATTCTCCTCCCCATCCAGCCCCTTCCCTAATCTAAATTATACCCACGACGGGATGCAAAACCTTTGGGGGAAAATCTCGGCGCCAGGAGCTCGTAAAAAGGTTGTAAATTCCCGGATGGAAGATCCCTTTCGATCCTCACCAACTCCATTAAATTCTCATCAGAGTCAATAATTACAACCGCATAGCATGGCACCACTAAGGCTCCGAATTTTTTTATAGCTCCTTTGAAGGTTTACTAGTTCTTCGATTTTTATTATCATCTTAAGCGAATCACAATATTCTTCAGATTGTGGAAAATTAGTTATTTAAATCCCTTTAGTCTCTTTTCCTTTAAGATCTTCGAATAAAGTTTGATTTTGTCTTGAAATGTCTTTTCACGGATAAGCCCTGCCCACGTTATCCCCAAGATAGAAAAAACCACGCCTACGAACGCCGCAGGCTTACTGAACAATAGTCAGGTTCCTTCTTGTCTCCGCCTCAATCATCCCTGCTACTTGTTATGCTCCACCCATTTTACTTCCGCCACTCATCAAGCTCCGCTTATAACAAACTCTCTATTTGTCAAGCCTCATTTATCACCACCCCTCATCATGGTCTCCTGAATCTTATTTGCCTCTTAGAAGCAAAGCCTATGTGAAATATACTCTAACGGTTTGGTTCCCATAATTCAATGAGCTTGAAACTTGACTTCATTATTTTACTCCTCCTTTTTCCAAACCTCGCCCACTTTTTACACAGCACTCGACAAACTACCCACGTTTGTAGCTGCCACTTATTGATATCTACCCAATTCACCCACACCACGCTCTAACCCTAGGCAATTTTCCTCCCACTATTCAAGGCCCCACCTACATCGTCTCATTACTCGTCAAGTGCCACCCATTTTATTTTTACTACACATTGAGCTTCACTTACTATGCGGGGTGTATTAAAAAGGTCACCATTGCATCTAAGGATGGATTTTTTTTCGCTATTTTCAGAACTTTTCCATTTTTATTTTGCTCGAAACTGGATAATTATTTGATGATTAGATTAAAAGGTAGCCAATGTGAGTGCTCCTTTGGCCTATTCGGGAACGCTTTCGCGGTTGTATTAGCGAGCTGGTTTGACTCTATTTGCAGTATTTACTCCCCACTTCTCATCAAACTGCATCACTGGAACTGCACCTTTAAGCAAGCAACACCCACGAATGCCGACTATTTTTCAAGCTCCGCCTACTTTATTCCTACCACTCACAGATTCCCGCCCACTTTTCCTACTTATTTATCAACCTTCAACGATTTTGGTCACATTATATAGAGAGTTTGGAGTTTATTCTTTCTCCAAGTAACTATATTAACCTATCCACCATTTTACATCTTCCTTTTTAAAAACCCTGCCTTCCTTATTCATATCAATCCCTCAAATTTATCTATCATTACCACTTTTACTAGCTAAGTCCTGCCCAGCTAATCCCCATCACTTATCAATATCTGTTGAGGTTCAAGACATTACTCCGCCCACTTAACTTGAAAAATTTGCCAATTTCCACTTTCTCTCTATCCCTACCACCTACTCCACTTCGCCCATTCTAATTCCACTCATTCATCAAACTATAACTTTTTTTATTTTTATCATTTTACAAGCTTGGACGTTCAAAGCTACTTCGAATGGATACATCCACCTTTTTATCACTTAGCGCCCACCTTTTTCCAAACTCTGCCTGTTTGACTCATACCACTCAACGAAATTCACTTACATTTTTTTCACTAACAAAGGCACATTTATTTATACCATTACCCAGATCTTTCCTACCTTATTTCCACCACTCATCAATTTCCATTAGGTTCAACCACTCCACCTCTACCGATAACGAAGCTCCACTCACTTCACCTAAATCATACCTAACACACCAGATACGCCCCGCCCTGTTAGTTTCACCACTCTCCAATATTCATGAAGTTGAACAACCTTACCTCCATTGAAAACCAAGCTTCACTCACTTCACTCCAATCATTTTACAAGCTTCATCGACTCATTTCCTAATACTCACTGAACTTTGCCTACTTTTTTATCACCCAATTATTGAGCTCTAATGGGTTTAGTCCTACGACGTAATTATTTTAGAAATCAAGATGTGTTTTGAGTTTTATAAACCCAATCACCACATTACCCAGCTCCACCCACTTCACGTCAATCATTCCACAAGCTCCACCCACTTTACGTCATCTGACAAGCTCCAACAACTTCATCTTTACCGCGTGCTCAACCCTACCTACTTTATTTTCACACATCCACAGTCTCCCTTAGCTTTAGTCCTACCACCTAACAAGTTCGAAAATTCGTATATTCGTATACAACTTGTGAAACTGTAGCTATATTATTTACACTATAGACCAGGCTGCATATATTGTACTTATAGCTTTGTCACTAGCAAAGTCCAATCCTGTCTCATACACCACTCATCAAAATTCATGAGGTTTTACTACTTTAATAAAATTAAAAAACCAAGCTCCACCCACTCCATCCCTACCTTGTACTAAGCTCTGCTCACACTCCTTCTGCTCATTCATGAAGCTCTCGCGACATTAATCTCACTACTCAGCAAGTTCGGAAATGTGAATAAACTTTAGGTAATACACCTATTTACTACTTAACTTCTACTTTTCCCTGCACTTCACTTGTTAACCTGTACAATTCACCAAACTGCACCTCCGTTATTCGCACTATTGAACAGGTCCAACTCAATATATCTCCATTTATGCCACGAGCCAAGTCGAACCCTGTTTATCTAACCACTAATTATTATCCAAAGGGTTTCACTTTCCTACTCCTATCATTGATGAAGCTCCACCTACTCCGCTTGCTCCGCCAACTTCACCCACATAACTCGCCGAATTTTATCCACGTTATTTCCACTCTTTCACAAGCTCTTCTCGCAATCTTGAAAACAATTCCACTAGCTGGATTTCGCCTTGCTGATTCCACTACTCATGAATATTCATTGAACTTCACTCCTCCACTTCCGCCAATTATCAAACTCCAACCACTTTTCAAACCATTTCCTGAGCTCTGCCTACTTTATCTCTACCACTCACTTGACTCCGCTCACTTTTTCCACCTATTTATCAAGCTTCAACGTTCCAAGTCCTACTTCTTAACAAGCTCGAAAGTTTTAATATGTTTGAATAGCTACATTTACCAATTTACTGTTCCACCCCTCTCACCATACCTATACGTATAGCGCTAGCTAAGATTCTAGTAATAACCAAACCCCGCCCACTTAAGTCTTATCATTTACTAAGATCCACCTACTCTATCCCTACCACGATCCCTACACGCCTACTCTCTTTCTGCTCATTTGTCAATCTCCATTGGCATTAGTCCTAACACTCAACATGTTTTGAGTTTATACATACTTCAGGTATTAAAGACTCGTCTACCACTTTACTACACCCTCTTTCCATACTTAACTTTCTTTACCTATACAACTCGCTGAACTGCACCTCCGTTATTCGCACTTTCAAGTAAGCTCTTCTCACTATATCCGTACCTTTTATACAATTCAAGTCTCATCCTATTTATCCCAACACTTATCAATATTCATTAGACTCTACTTCTTCATCCCTACCAATAACGAAGCTCCTCCTATTTTTAAACTTTTTCTTAGCTCCACCTACTTCACAACTATCCCTTACTTATCTCCGCCTAATTTATTCCTATTCAATTTCTCGAGCTTTAGAGTTTTCATTCCTATCTTTCCTCAAATTCGGGAGTTCGAAACTACTTTGAATGTTGTTTACTCCTCCACCTCTTAACTACTACCTCAATTCAAACTCCGCCTACTTTACTCGTATAACTTGTCGAGTTTGACTATCATTATTTTCACTTGCAAGAAAGTTTCATTACCAATTTCAATAACAGTTCCACTAGCAAGGTCCTGCCTTACTTATTTTTAGCACCGATGAATATTTATTAAACTCCACTTCTCTTCTCCAAACAATAATCAAGCTTCATCCACTTTTTTTAACGATTTTTGAGTGGCTATTTTCACCTATCTACAATTTCACATACACCTCTTTCAAGACCCCACCTACCTTGCTCATACAATTTGCTGAACTTTACATTGGTTACTTCTACTATTGGGCAGTTCCGCTCACTATTCCTATACGTACAACGCTAATCCAGTCCCATCCAGTTTAGCTTCAGCACTCCTGAATATTTCTTAAGCTTTACCAGTCTCTTCCCACCAACAACCATGCTCTGCCCGCTTATGTCAACCATATTATAAGCTCCGCCTCCCCCATCCCTGCAACTTTGCGAACATCGCCCACTTGCTTCCCACTCACTTATTAAGCTTAAACGGGTTTTCCAAATACCCCCCACTTAACCCTTTGAACACGTTAAAATTCACCTACATCATTTTCACTATTGGAGGAGCTCTATCCACTTCAGTCCCAACACTCGTCTAACTTTACCAGCTTCAAGCGCATCTCTGACGTCGTTCCGCCTACTCTACCCTTTCCTTTGGCCTAACTCCTACCGCGGGTGGATTTATACAGTATTACACCTTTTGTGAGTTTTTAGCAACCGTCAAACGTTTCGCGCAATTTTAAAAAAATATTTCCCTGAACGAAATAAGAAAATGATTTTTTTTCCTTTTACCTTCTAGTCCATTAACATGTGGTTCCCCCACCATGATGGAATCCTGGGGTCCAGGGAGGACAGGGACACCCCCACTTGCGTTGCCACCTCCGCATATGGTCGGCAGCATTGGCGGAACGTCAAGTGTCTCCAGTCATCCCCAACCTGGTACAACTGCACCAATTGCCAGTCCTGAAGGGGTAAGCGATGTAAGTATACTTCATTGATTTAATTGTCATTAGAGTTAAAGTAGGTGTGACAGGGGCGGATCCAGTCAGCCATGTCAGGGAGGGCGGTCGTACAAATACTACCTTTGAATAAAAAAGGAATTATAAAAAAAGGAAGGAATTTTTCTTTCCGCAAAATGACGGCTCAGGGGAGTATATTGCCCCCCCCCCTCCCCCTTGCCTGTTGCTGGATCCATCTATGAGGTGTGAGTTACAAGAGACAGAGGATAAGAATTAGGAGGATGAGAATGATATCTCACATTTTTTAGACCTGTGAATAATGAACAAAACCGCTGTGGTAATGAGTAAGGGTAAATTGGACATCAAGATAAACTGGGCACTCTTCGAAAATGGAGTAAATTTCACTTAAAGAATAAAATTTATATGTATAATTAGATGGGAGAAGCTTTGTAGAATCCATGCTATATCTGGTTTCAAATGACAAAAATGTCCCTTCAGTGTGACCCACTTCAAAAGTTTGTGTCCCGATTTCCAGCTCATTTGGAGCCCAATTGCCATGCCATTTAGCACATTCTCTCGAAAACGAGAGAGATTTTACAACACCACCGTTTTATTTCCATTTACAGAATAAGATTAGGCAATGATCGCGGCAATAGGAACATAACCTATAACAATAACACTTAGAGATACCGAAATGGGTAACTGAATTTTTTTTCCTTGTTTCAAAGATACTGCGGCAGTTTTAGCGGCAATGGCCGCTGGCTGCACTATCGAACTCTCTGATAATAGGATTAAACGAACGTGCCGAGAATAACATTTCTCAGGCCGCAGGATCTCCCGAGGCTTTAGAAATCCTGGAGATTTTTCTTAGGTCTCAGCTGCGGCAATAAAGAGACGCTTTAGTAGAAGAAATCGGGGAAAAATTTCAGAAAATTGAAACCGTGGAAAGATAAATTTCGAAAATAAAAAGTGTTATCCTCTTTCAGATAACTTAAATTATTTCCTTCAATATAAAATCATCCTGAGGGTTGAACCGAAACAGAAATTTGAGGTTATGTTGTTCTTTCCATAGTTCCGGCCATCCCTCTTATCTTTCTTGCTTTCAGTACACCTGGAACATCGATAATTTCTTCTCTTGTTATATCCCGTTCCCCGTAACTTTCCCCTCCCTCTCTTTCTCCCTTCCTAACTTTATTCCTTCCCCCTTCCTGATAGATCAGTAAAATACATTCTCCATTCTTCTCTGTTCCCTTAGTTCCTTCCTCACTTCATATTCGTAAGCTTTTTCTTGCATTTCTCTTTTCGTTGACCAATCCTCTCACGTGTTCTTTCTACCCCTACTATAATTTGGTCTATATTTTTTCTCTTTTTACCTCCTTATTGTGTTTATTCACTTTCCTGATCCTCCTATATATTCCGTTGCTGATAAACCATACGTTTTCTTCTTCGCTCTCCTTCCCCTGCATATCTCCTTCCATATAAACTTCCACTGTCCGCCATCTCTTTTCTCTGTTATATCTTCCTCCCCTGTTCTCATTACCATACTTCCCATTGATCTGCCTTTCCCATTTCTTCTCTCTGTGATTTGAAACTGCCAACTGTAACCTCTTGATAACCTTCCCCTTACCCTTTTTCACCTCTTCTGATCCAGCCACGTTTCCACCATTACTACCACCTCCCACTATTCTGGGTTTCTCATGAATTATTTATCATTATCTCCAATCCTGCTACAATCCTGTAACATATTCTCCATTCACTCCTCCCTTCCTTTCCCTTTTCTCCTTGCTCTTTATTATTATGCATTCTCACCTTATCCCTTCCTTTCTCTTACAGTTCTCCGACACAACACTTCCTACTCACTCTTCTCTCTCTTCATCTCATCCTAGCATACATCTTGTATCTTATTCTATACTGAACCCACGTTTCCTTTCGTTTCTTTCTCCTTCCGCATTTTTCCTCAACTTATGCTGCATATTCCTTTTTCCCCATTTCCAATCATCATCTATTCTCTGTTCACTCTCATATAACTAACTCTTCTTCAATTATACCTCCTCTCTACCTTCCCTGATCTTTAATTTCACCAGTGCCATTTCGTCTTCTCTCCCATCGTTCCTTCCTATACTACAGCTTGTACACCTTCCTTAAAATCTCTTTTCTCCAAACCATATACCTTTTACCACTATATTCTTTCTTCTCTCCTTTTTCACCTTTTTCTTATTCAAAACCCTATTCTCTATCCCCGCCTCCCCCCCTTTGACTTTCTGGATTGCGTTTTTTATTCTTCCTTACCTACTTCCTAACTTCTCTTCTCTTTTCTTGGGCTTTTTCTGCTTCCCTAGTTCTTGCTCTAGATTCTGCATTCTTCTCTTCAAATTTTCCCTTCCGTTTACTGACTCAAACGCTGCTTCGGAATCTACCGACAGAGACACTATTTTTCCTCTCTTTTTCGCCAGATTCCTATTTACCAGATAATTTAGGACGTAAATGATTATATCCGTTGTCCCTATTCCTTTTTCAAAACCTGTTGGATTGTGTGGAACACTTTCTTTTCCTTCCACATGTTTTACTAACCTCTTCCTAGAAACTCCCGCATGTTTTTTATATCACACAAACATGAGTGTAATTCCTCTATATTCGTCTACCTTCTTACCCCCCCCCCCCTTCTTTATTCACGGTTTCACTACTCCCGTTCTCCATTCTTTCAGCCATCCTGCACTTCTCAATACTTTGTTGCTTACTCTCCGAATCTCTTCTTTCACTTTTCCCCACCATAATTCAGCGCCGACATTTCCCATGCCATCATTCCCTTCTCCCCCTTCTCTCTATAACTTTTCTTTCTTCATCCCTGAACTTCTGTTTCTTCCTTCTCAACAGACCTCTAAAGTACTTTGTCAACTCATTCATTTGTATGTCCTCATTCACGCCCTTTCTTTTTCCTCTTTCCCTCTTTATCACCTCCCACTCCCTGCCTTCTTTTACTGCCTTCTTCACCCCTTTCACATACTTTTCCTTATCCCTATGCATTTTATCGTTCGACATTTTCTCATTTTCTCGTTTTATTATCTTATACTACCTTTTATCGATTTCTCGTCCCTTCCATTTACTAACGTATTCCTTCATTCTCCCTTTACCATCCTTACACTCTTCTTACCCTCATCCTTCTCTCTCCCTTTCTCCCCCTCCTTTTGGTCTCATCTCTTCTCTTCCCTCCTAGATTGCTCCTTTCCTCCTTTCTGATTTCTCTTCCACCCCTTCCTTCTCTATTTCCCTACCATTCTCCTTTCTGATTTTTTATCTGAACTCTCTCAATTTTCCTCCTCCTGAGCGACCCATATTCACCTTCCTTCCCTGCCGTACTCCTCTTGTTCCTCCTAGTAACCTGGGACCTCCACTTTTTAACGTCGCTATTACTGGAAGATGGTCGGGTCCTATCTGATCATCCATTTTAATTCCCGAAACCAATACCCTCCCGCCCCGATCTGTATCTCCATCTTTCGAGATCCTTATGAAAACATTCTTTTCCTCATCCAGTACTTCCTTGCCTCGAACCCCTGTTCTGGCATTCAGGCCCCCCCCCCCCCTCCAAAAGCCAACCCTCCCTATTTTCCTCTATCCACTCCTATTAAACTTCCTATCCCTCCTCCTTCCTTCTTCTATAAATGCATACAACGCAACTCTTACCTTTCCCAACTGAATTCTTCCTACCATTATTCCATCCCTTGTTTTCATATCTTCCCCTGATGTATTTTCTATCGTCAACATTTTTCTCACCCCTGATAACATGCCTCCCAACCATATCCCTTTTACGTGATCCTTTCTTGCATCATGCATCTTCCATTTATATTCTTTTGGTAACCTTCTTTTTATGCTTTCCAAGTCTTTCTTCTCCGGCCATTTTTCACTCATCATTTTTTCTTTTTTTTCCCCCAGAGAACTTCATCCTTCTTTTCTATTCCTGACACAATCCAAAATGCCAGTTTTATGTATCTATCTTCCCCTCCCGCTCCTGTCGTCCTTGTCTTTATTCGTTTACGACTTCCATAAATCCCGACATTTACCCGTCCATATTCTCATTCTTCTCTCAACCTTGACCAGTCCTTACTTCTTCTAATACTTCGTCCCGGAATCTCACTTTTCCGTTTTCTCAAATCCTTTCTCTCCCTAATATTACTTTGTTACAGTTACTTCATCCCCTCCCCTCCCTCCCTCCCCGCCCCCCCCCCCCCTCCCCCCC
>WSXT02056304.1:0-12794 GCA_011762715.2 Neuroterus valhalla
ACACGAAAATAGAGACGAAAATACTAATAAGAAATCAAACTCAAATAATTTCTCAAACATGCGAAATAATGAATATATTCAACATTTTGCTCTGCCATGGAATGGGAATCATCTGTCCACCCAAAAGCAAACTTTGGAAATGAAATTTAAAGAAAATCGGGTTCCCCCTCGTATTCGAAGTAAGATTTTTAATATGTCAAATCGGACCCCAGAATGAAGCACTCTCACAAAAAAAAAATTGGAAAAAGGAATTATTCGGGAGCAAAACTACCAGATGCCTGGACTATAAACCTAAATCAGAGCCAATCAGCATATCGGCGTTACTTTCGAATCGTGAGTTTGCCAAGCTACGCGCGAATCAACACTGTGTAACACCACTTGCGGTTGCCCTCTACAAGGCGCGCTAAAATCGACTTCTTGAATTTTCGAACAGAATTCAAACACTTTGAAGGAAGTTTGGAGTCGAATGGTCAGTAAAATAATTATTTAGAATAAGTGTGCAAGAGATTAGAATAAAATATTTATTCGTTTCTCGACAGTAATCCGCCATATTCGCATCGCTCAAGAGGCGGCGAAAGTCGAATTTTCGTTGCACGTGTTATGAAAATATATTTAAGGATATTTGGCAGATTTTCTAGGCAAGGGAATAATAAGGAAGTTTAGGCTTCATCTTATACTTAAAGAATGAGTGATTTTCAATATACATACTGTAATGCAATTTCCGTTACGAAAATGAACTTTTCAGTTCTAATCTTCAATTTATACGTTGATGTAGCAACATTGAAAGCCCTATTGTATGGAATTTTGTATAAAAAGGTACACCTCATATTTCTGTGTTCAGCACTCTACTGAAACTACCATAGTTAACAAGAAAAGAGACGTATCAGTAGGAAAAATTGTCAGTATCGGTAAAAATCAAAGTCGGTACCGGTAAAACGAATAAACATTATCAGTAAATAATAATTACTGGTACAAATAATTTTTGATTACCATTTCCATTATTCGAAGTGTATTCCAAGAATACTGCAAGGGCTGTCAGGCGTTCAAGTTTTGTAGTGCCTATTCGTACAGGCGGCGAGACAAAGATTTTGTAAGTATTTAACAGCCGTATGAATATAAGAAGTAATGTACTACCTGGTAGTCTAGCTGGTTTGATTAAGTGATTCTGGAATTGATATTCTTCCTTGTACTTTTGTATTTTTCAAATAATGAACTTCAATTTGATACTCTTATACCGACCTTTCGTTATGATAATATCAAATTTACTTAGTGATCATTATTTCTCAGGTCGCCTTCCTTTCTCGAAAATTAAACATCGAAATTCTACGCAAGTGTTGGTCGCCAGGTGCGCATGCGCCAGCCAGATACTCAAAACTTAACAAAACAGAAATTGAAACGTGAGCTGAATTTTTCCCTTTGACAACTCATCCCACGCTAGATTTACGGAAGGAGGAAAGCGTTAGCCCCTTTGTGAAACTCTACCAAGGTGTAATGTTCCTTACTCATAAATAATGAAACTATTTCAAATATAATCCAACGTTCAAAACGGGTAACGGATTCACGAATTTTGGCAGCACATGGCGGAAACCAGGATTGGGAATTCACAGTTTCTTGGATGATATTAAAAAGAAAGAAATCTGTAGAGAAAGGCAGCCTAATTCTTACAATAGACCAAAATGAAATTTTGGTTATCAAAACAACTAGGTGGTCCAAAATGGCAGAGCTAGTGTAGCGAACGCATGACCAAATTCAACCAAAAGAACAAAAGGGTCAACTGATTGGCAGCGATTGTTAAAGAGTAGACTCATAGTAAAATCAATAATCCTGATTCTGTCACATTCACAAACCGTCTGAAATGGAAAAAAAACATAGGAGAGTCGAAGGGCACTACGTTTTCAGGGTTCCGGGAAACTTGACCATAATTCCTCGGAAAAATTTACTCCAAACACAAGGAATTTACCCGAATTCCAACTCACATTAGCAAGAAGCCAACCTAACCTCGAATTCGTAAATTCATAGACTCTAGTTTTCGAGTGTAACTAGCAAAGTTAAAGGAGGCAAGGGAAACGCGTAACAACTGTTATGGCATGAGGCTGCTGAAAAGAAAAGAATATAGCAGGGAGGAATTCGAGCCCTTGGTCCCGACTACTGTGGGTGGGCGTCCAGTGGCTCTCACTGATCGGGTGCTCCAGTTGCACTTCTGTTGGATTGGTGTGTCCACTCGCCTTGCCATCCCACTGTTGTTCCGTCGGAAGCGTTCAGGACCGGCCTAGTAGAGGGGGCCTGTAATCATTAAAGAAAAATCTCGGAAGAGAAGAAATCCGTGAGCACTTCCGGTATGAGGAGACTCTCGTCCTCTCTGGATCAAGTACATCCCCATTGGCAATAAACCGCAACAAATCTTAGATGACTAGACCTTGTTGTCATCACATCGCGAAAGTCTTGAAAGAGTCTGGCATATCGCATCCAGTGCCTTGAGGTTGAGGGCCCCAAGTAGGGTGTGACGAAATTTGGTCTCTGATCGTCACGTGACCCTGGGGAGACCGGAAGTTTAAATATTTAGGCACCAGCCATAAACGTTAAAAATGAATTTAAATTAAACAAATAAAACCGAAGAAAAATAAAACTACTCATGGCCTCTCGGTAGCTACAGGATTTCAAGCGCCAGCTTATTTCCATACGATAGAGCTTGGGAGAGGAAAGAGGCCAAGAGGCGGAAGGCAAATCATCTACGACCAAAAATATATAAAGAAATTCATCAAGATATTTATTCTACAATATTACTCGGAATTAGTAAAAAAAACAAAGCAAACTTGATGAACTTTCAAATTTTTCTTAGCCAAACGCACCACCATTGAGGATAGAAATCTAGTTAGCAAATTACACGTTGTCCTGGCAGCCATTCAGGTTACAAGGCCAGCGACCGCAAACCCCAAGGAAAAGCGAAATTCAATTACTAGTTGACCGGCAAAACGGAACACTGCGCGTCAAGCGAAACAAAAAGAGGTGATTCGGAAAATGACAAAAAAAGTAATCTAGTGAGGCGAGGCTATGCAAAGGTTTTTCCAAACCCATACAACTATAAATCAAAAAGATCAGTAATCTCAGCCCAAATTGCCAGAACAAAAGGACCTGTGGTATTTTGGAATTCATGATTCCTTTTGAAAATCCTTTATTTCGTAATTTCTGCTATTAAATCAAATCGGCTCACCACCCAGTCAAACGCACAGATCGAGAGTGCTTTTTTCTACCGCAACGTTCGTCAAGTTCAAGCTAACCACTCCAGGTTGTGCGGAACCAGCGACCAATCACAGCGCCCGCCGGGCGCATCATTAGTGCAGTAATCCAATAGACGGCGTTTAAACTTTTATGTTCCTTTCGGAATACTCACATACCATTAATTACGTGACTATTTCACATATGACGACCTGAGTTAAGCAGAATCAACAATAAATACGGTATCATAAAATGTAAGACTTCGAAAGGCGAAGTTCTCGAGATTAGTTCGGCAACATACAAATTCGCGCAAATTCACGCACGTACAAGAAGTGTTTGTTCAAGAACAGTCTTGTCGATCGTGGAGCGGAAATCTTCAGATGAGACGTGTTGATCTCTCTCGTGTTTGACATAAATCCCAGCTAAAAAGGAATCCCCTCCAACATGGCGCTAGGCTTACGATTAGTGGTGCTCGCAAACAAAAGAAACAAAAACAAAAGCGTGTAGAAGAAGAAATGTTAATGAGCTTCGCGAGTGCTCTGAGAATGGGTGGTGCGGATCTCCTTCTGTGCGTTCATCAGAGAGATTATAGCGAGTTCGCCATTGCCGGCGGGAAATTTGAATGTGACGGAAAGGTACAGATTTACCACGTCACAGCACCCCGCCTTAGCCGGGGACTACCGGAGACCCATCGGTCCAGCAAGCCACAAAAAAAATCACAAGTTAAGCTAGGTTTCGGTAGGACCCACAAGCCGGGCGTCCCTCCTTCTCAGAGCTCTCATCGTTAAATTTTCATGCAAATGAAGCAGAATGGAAGCAACATAAATAAGCGGAAATGAATAAGAGAACCAGTGTTAGCCAAATCATAGAAAATATAGTAAGCAAATCAGAGAAAAAAACAAAATAATATAAACTTTGTTATCAGGTGATGTCAATCTTCCGAGAAATTTTTTTTTAGAAGCAGGTTAGTGGTTAGTTAAGCGGCTTGCAGATTATCGATAACGGCAAAATAACATAAATGAATGCAAAGTTACCTCTAAATTAGGTGAATTCTTGAGAGTTGGGGGCTTGTATGTCTGGAATTCCTGCCTGAAACTTATCCTATTCAGTTACCTAATTTGGGAAGGAGTAATTAAACAGCCTATAGGTAGCATGGATTTCATTAGATCTCACTTATATGGGAACCTTCATAACAATAATACTAATGAGTGAGTTCCGTAACCAATAAACGGAATATCTTTCTTTCACTCTATAACTAGGCTACAACTGGTATGCAGTACTAAACAATCTCTACGATATATAAGCAAAGCTCATCAAGAACGCAAAATTATCACGAAATACTGATATCAAGGAACTAGAAATTTAGGTTAAATCTAGATAATTTCTATACGATACAAGCGAAGTAATTTTATTGTTATGGCAATGCCCTGACCGAGTCTTTGCCTCCATTTACCTAACAGTACCATGTCTGAGGCATAAAGTTCCCCGCATTTTGAACATTTCGGTTTGACGAATCCAGGTTCGCCACAGCCGTAGCAAAATACACCCGTCCGCTCTCTGTACGGGCACTGGCCAGCCTTGTGACCTAATTTGTTTCAAGAGTAGCATTCGGCTGCTATTGGACCGCAGTAAGCCCGAGGCTTCAAGGCCCCCATCTTTAGCCACCTCTGACGCGAAAGCTCATCGAAGCCCAGTATACGCTGCCATTTCACCTCATCCAACATCTCCTTGTTTGATTGGTTCCGGGATCACTTCGCGCTCCACGTTAACCTTCTACCAATTTTGTAGGGGCCCTCGAATTTTTCTGAAAGTTTGGCCGCTATGTTGACATCCTTTTTCGACAAACTCCGTTGCCTTCTCAGCACTAGGTTTTCAACTCGGAAGGATCCATCTGTTTTTTTCTGTTATAGTACTTTACTTTCGATTCGTAGGCTCTATCAAGATTACGTGCAATGAAGTCTCCTAAATGGTCCAGTCTTTTTGCTGTTTCAGACTAGCTCTGAATATCTGGCGGAATTCTTTCAGTGGCCCCCTCCAGGTCTCTTCTCAGTTGCCGGTAAGGTACAGGTTGCCTCTCGAAATTAAGGAAGGCTGGGGAAACCTTGAGAGCCGTGTACAGCGGTATTATAGGCGAAATGGAATTCGTGGAGGTGCATTTCCCATTCCTTATGATTTTTGTTCAAGAGAGTTTCCACCATAGTTTAGAGGACCCTGGTAACCCGCTCGGCAGGATGAGCCTGTGCATGATAAACTGGGTTAATTGTGTGCATAATTCCTAAGTCCTTACACAACCGTTCCATCAATCTGTTGCAAAACTCTGTACCGTTGTCGTTGCGGATAAACTCGAGAGTGCCCCAGCGCGATATTGTTACGTCTTCGAAGTTCTTTTTATAAGAAGGACCATTAGCTGCTCAGGGGGGAATCACTTCTATCCATTTAGTAAACACGTCATGCAATACCAAGACGTAGCGGTAGCCTGACTCGCTGGGTGGGGAAGGACCCATTATGCCAGAGGCGACCACCGTCCACGGCTGCTCGACGATGCGTTGCCCCATTAGGCCGACCGCATGAACTTGCTCCACCTTGCACCTCTGGCAGGGATCACACTATTGCACATACTTAGCGACATCACAAAACCTTCCGGGCCAGTAATACTTCTGAGCGATTCTCTGGAAGGTTTTGTCGACCCCCAAGTGACCCGACTGCGCCTCAGTGTGTGATGTCAGAATTTCGGGCTTGAACTTTTCCGAGAATACCATTTTCCAGGCCTCAAGTTCCGGCATTATGCCTTCGATATTAGGATTCGGTCTGTTACGGTATAACATATCCCCCTCTATCTTCCAATCTGGAAAAATCCACGGCTTTAGCCTGACAGCTTCTGATCGCCTCTTGTACCATGAATCGGCGCTCTCCAGTTTTTGGCTGACCTCGTCGACTGCTGCTGTTAAGACTTCTATTTCCTCGGCGATTCGGGAAAGCGCGAACGGAACTTGATGCAACACCCCTCTCCTGTGTAGAATCTCGAAACCATATTCCAGAAGTTCCAGAGACCACCGAGCCAGGCGTCCGGTAAGGTCTTTGAAGTTATGCGGCAACTTGAGACTACTGTGGTCTGTTATCACCTTGAAGTGGAATCCTTCTAAGAACTCCCGAAAGTTGCGGATTCCCCACACCACCGCCAAGAATTCCCTCTCGGAAACCGTATAATTCCGTTCGGCTGTGATCAGAGTTCTGCTTGCATAGGCTATGACTCTCTTTTGTCCTGCCTGGACTTGTATTAAGACCACACCCAACCCCGTGGCGCTCGCGTCTGTTTGGAGGTGGAAAGATGTTTCCTCAACGTCCCCAAACGAGAGGTAGGCCAAGATTGGTGCGGTCGTTGAAGCTGTTTTCAACCACTCAAATGCTTATTGTTGTTCGACGTCCCAATGCCAGCTGACATTTTCACGGAAAAGACTTGTAAGTGGCTCTGCCGTTCCAGTCAGGCCTATAAATCTTCGTGACTGCTTAACACTTCTCGACGGAAAGTAAGATAGAATTGGTGCGATCTTATCGGGATCCGGTTGAAGTCCATCTCTGTTGACCAAGAAGCTCAGGAATTTCATTTCCGAGCAACAAAACTCACTCTTTTCGGAATCGATCATAAGTCCTGCCGTTGCGACTGCCTCCAGGACCTTGTCAAGCCACTCTAAGGTGTTCGTTGAAGGTTTCAGTAACCACTAAAATGTCATCCAGGTAGCAAAAGACGTCAGGTCTCATTTCAGGTGTGATGACTCCATCTATAAATCTCTGGAAGGCACAGTAAATGCTATGTATTTTTGACACGATCCCTCCAACGGGATTTGGTTGAAAGCAGCGCTAAGATCAATTTTTGAGATATATTTAGCCATTACTTTAGGAGCGGACCACTCACTTCGGAATCTTTCCACGATGACTTCGGACAAAAGCCTATCCCATTCGCCATACATCGCTTCTTTTACCTGAGGCGAAACGACGCGGTAACGTTCTTCAATTGGTGCATGGCCCTGCACGTCTATCTTATGTTTCACGTGCTGGGTGGCACCGAGTTGACCTCCGGCCTTGCTTAGCGATGGGAGCCCCATATCCGGAAAACCGGTAAGATGCTCCCTTCCTTTGTCCGAAAGATCTACTATTACCGAGCAACCGTTGTCGTCCACTAACCATGCGTTCAGTGGGTGCCGTTCACCTTCTTCGTTCGCCATCCAAATCTTCTTAGTTTTTGATGCAGAAACTGAATACAATTTTTCCTGTTAATCAAACCCCAGAATCAATCCCGTGGCCAAATTTACCGCAACTCCGACCTCGCAGTCCCGGGTGATATTTTCTATGTTGAGGGGTAGAACAACCTTGCCTTTGACGTGATCTCGCGAGCAATTAGCCATGACCATTGTAGATCTTCGCGTCCGGTCTACCTCTTTTCCGAGTAAAATTAAAACTTTCTCCGAGATGTCCTTACTGATAAATGTCCTAGTGGACCCTGGGTCAAATAAAGTGTCTACGGGAACTGAATCAATAAGTATTTTGAGATGTACCCTACCCCGCACTTACCCAGTGTGAATTATCGAGCTGATCAGGTCCTGTTCAGACAAGAACTCCTCCTCCAACGTTTTAGCCCCGTCTAGATCATTCGCGTTAGGGGAGGGATCATCTTTACAATTCGCGGAAGTCACAGTCGGGGCACAAACCTCAATATCATCACAATGCACCAGAGCTCCCACCGTGAACACGACGGGTTCGTCCGGGCCCACGGTGCAGCCTGCCCGGCACAAACTAAGGGATCATAGTCCCCTTCTAAAGGCATTCCCACTCCCCTGTAAACATCCATACCTGTGATGGACTGCACAAAGACTGTTTTTTCCGTAATTTCAGAATCAGTATTGTCGCGTTTGTGACAAGCCATCGTGGCATTACTGCAGACCGTCGGTTTACAGGAATTCTCAAAATCCTCAAGATGTTCTGAATTAAGACTCACTTTATTGTGCGATGTACTAGAGTCGTTGCTGTGCTGAGAAACCGGGTTGAATCTTTTATTCTCATCATTAAGCTCCCTTTCTAACCCTCTGTTGCTATTACCGCTTTTACCCTCATTGCTGCTCTTTTTCGGCTTACCCTTCTTGACGTTTTGATTCGAAGCTGTCCTACCTCTGTCTTCGGTAGTGTTGCTGCGGTCCGTTATTGCCGCCGAAGTGTTTTCTTCTTCGGAAACCGCTGATGTGTGAGCCTTCCTTGAATCCTTTTGAGTAGACTTTGACCGATATGCGAATTCTTGGAGAAAGGAGCTCTCGAGTGGGGGTGAAGGTTTATATTCCTTCATGTAGACATCCCATTGTTTCTCCAAGCTCTTGCCTTAAAGTGACAGTTCCAATTGTTCCACTACAGGAACTTCGTCTTCCAATAGGTTGATAAGGTCCTGGAAATTCGTCAAATAATCATCAATGGTTTCTTCCTTTCCTAGGGTACGGCTGTGGATCTGTTCGCGAACACGCATGTCGTAATCGTCATCCCCAAAATGTCGTTTGAACTCCTTTCGGGATTTTCTCCAACTATGAACTTCACGTTCGTGATTTTCTTACCATTTGAAAGCCATTTCCTCTCACATCACGGGCATTGCCAAAAGAAGTTCATCATCGGTAACCTAAGTTAGCCTTCTTCTGTCCTCCAGCTGCAATAGGAAGGTGTCAGCGATAAAATTTATACTCCCATCGAAAGACAGGCTTCAAGCTGATATGATTCGTCCAAGGTAGGTCCTGTTTCTCCGGCTTGGGCTCCTAGGAATAATCAGGCAGCGAGTGTCCCTATCCGATGAGCTGTCGCGATCCCATTCCCAGTTAAGGTCAGAAGGTCTTGTCCTCCCTAAGTCTAAAATTGATTGTTTTCGTGGTCAGTTTTGGAGATTAGGGAAGTTTATTTCTTTTTGACGCTCTGGAAGGCCTTCCGAATCACAGTACGAGCGTTTCTAAGATCGGTTCTGCAATTTGGGGCGATTTCTTTGACCAATGTAAATTTCGCTACCTCTACTCTTATTACCAGCAGTATTCGGCCTGCTTCTATAATCGAACTCATTCCCGTATTTAGTGAATGGTTCTTCCGGTTTATCCTTCACGCTACCCTACTACTGCCTCACTTTCGGTTTGGTTCCTGTTCGCGGGATTTCGGTAGGCATTCCTAAGTATACTTGTGGTCGCTCAGTCGGCAAAAGGCGAGCTCGTAGCTGTTTATAACTAGCGTTCTGAGAGCTCAAATTCATTTTTGGTGCACGAACTGTGCCCAGTTTCAACCCGTCTAATCACAGATGTTTTGTAACGTGGGCTCTATCCGATAATCGAAGACCTAGTTCTGCAGTATTAGTTGGAATCCCTGGCGATATGGGTCGGCCTGAAAGCGCGAAAGTGTCAGGTAATCCATAAAAATTTGAATATTAAAAGGATAAACTAACGTTAGTAAGGGGTGAACGGGAGGAAAAAATAGACGGTCGCAACCGAGGGGTCGAATTGGTATGCAAAGATTGAGTGACCCTCACAACCGGGTTAAATTCGTTGCCGCCTGAAAAAATCGCCATACTGGCAGTGGTTGCGATTGGATTTGTAGTAACTAGGGTCCTGGCCGCCGCAGTGGCTGGTCTCACGTCCGTACTAGAATTAATCGGTAAACCGGCTGCTCAATTTGAAAATAAGTCTCCGACCCCAAAATTGGTACCATCTGAGGTTCCCGCAGTGACTGAGGTGACGTCAGAGGCTCGACTCGACATCCCTTTCTTTAATTTCAGACCCTTACGCAACCTAGAGCTTCTCTCTCTCCGTCCACCAGATGTACCCAGGGACAACAGTTGTAGGGCCTCCATGAGTAGCGAATTATCTACCTCGGAAATCACATACTTTAGTTCGGTGGAGGTATTCACCCCCGCGATTGAGTCTGAGATCGACATTGTTCACAATGTTTTCAGGTTAAAGGGACCACTCGACTCCACCAGCAAATCCAAACAAAAACGTTTGAGTGCTCTATAATCCTTGCAGCTGTGTCTCTTGATTGCCATTAAACAACCTACAATTCTGTTGCAATACAGTATCTTATTCTTAGTGAAAGTACAAAATTTCTATGAATTCCACAAAAACAATTGTCCATTCAATTAATAGAATTATTTGAGATATTAATATAACCTTTACGCAATATACCTAAATTTAAATTACCTCCATGTTAATCATTAAGAACTCTTCTAAGAACGTTTCTAAAACGTTGGTGAAATTCACCGAAAAATCCCGTGGAACTCCATACAAATCCTCTAAAATCTCTTCAAATCCTTTGGGAATTCCTTAGAATTCGTTTACTCGAAACATTCTTAAACCTGAAGGATCTCATTGATTCCATCCGAACCTTTGCAAATTAAAAGAAAAATTTTTCCAAAATTCCCCAATTATTTTATGCATAAATTCTTTGAAACTTTCCTTCAGTAGATTATCAAAATTTTGAAATTTCATCCAAAACTCCGATTTCTATTTTACCAAATCCAATAGATATGCTCAATCATTTGGAATAATGGGATTAATAATTAACAATTATTTCTATTATTATTTATAGAATAGATCGTTATGTTTTTATTGCCGCATAATTTATAAAATGGTCTACGACATCGTAGGGGAGAGAGAGATGGCCCAATGCATCCGTACCCTAATTCTGTCTTTGTTCTACCCAGGTTGAGTCTATCTGGCCTCACGCTTCCTCCTATGGTGACGCGTACTGAGACGTAGCGTGTGCAGCTATGTGCGAGATGCTATGTTACGGTTACGCCATTGCAGTATTTGGTTACAAGTTGCCTTACCCATTAGGTGACTCTCTTTTTTTTCCTTCGGTAAAAAAAATTAAAGAAACAAATGGATCACAGGGGAAATATAAGCCAGCAAAAAAAAATATTTTTACAAATCTCGGAGTTGCAGACTTTTTATGAACTCCAAGAAAAGGTATCGATAAATTTTATTCAGCTTATTGCATCAAAAAATTTCCTTTATATCATAATCATAGCGCTCAAAGCTGCTGTTCAATTCAGTCACTTGAGGGAAAATAAAATCTTGAAACGATAATTTCCAGAAAATTTTCTTCGTTACTCATATGCCTTGGAAGAAACTTTTCATTACCGCTCCAAAAAGTGCGACTCACGAGTGCTCCACTTTTTCCGTAAATTCCTGGACTCTCTTTGAACTTGTTGCCCGAACGTTGGAACCATGATTTTCCTTTATTTTACGACGCTCGGGGCCCCACGCACTTGGTGTCAAAATTTGGTCTCTTATTGTCACGTGACCCTGGGGAGAGCGAGAGTTCAATTATTTAGGCGCCAGTCATGTACGTCTGAAATCGATTTAAATAAAATAAAGAAAACCAAAAAAAATAAAACTACTCATGGTCTCTCGGTAGCTGCAGGGTTTCAAGCACCAGCTAATTTTCATACGATAGAGCTGGGGAGTGGGGGAGGGGAAGGGACCAACAAGCGGAAATCAAATACGACCAAAAATTTGTAAAGAAATCCATTAAGATATTTATTCTACAATATTACTCGAAATTTGGAATTAGTAAAAGAAACGAAGGAAACTTGATGAACTTATAATTTTTCCAAGGGGAAAAATGTGAAGTTTTCCTTTAAGTATTATGAATTCAAGCGTTCAATATTGGATTCAATACAGTTGCCACATTAGTTTTCCTTAAAGAAGTTTTTCTTGTACCATTAGGTCATAATCCCTCGCGGGGTAAGCGTAATTCGTAATTATTTATAGTTAGTTAAGTTGGATACACGGGAGGTCACAGTCTCCCACCAACATGCCAACATCACGCGGTATTTACGAACAGTTACCCATCCAGGTACTAACCGCATCGAACGCTGCTTAACTTGCGTGATCGATCGGGAACTGGTTTTTCAAGCCTGGAATAGCTCCCAAAATTGTGACGAAATTTGGTCTCTGATCGGAACGTGACCCTGGGGAGACCGAGAGTCCAATTATTTAGACGCCAGCCATGAATGTTTAAAGTGAATTTAAATTAAGCAAACAAAACCGAAAAAAACTACTCATGGCCTCTCGGTAGCTCCAGGGTTTCAAGCGCAAGCTGATTTCCGTACTATACCAGCTTAGGAGTGGGAAGAGGAAGGGGCCAACAAGCGTAAGGCAAATTATCTACGACCAAAAATTTGAAAAGAAATTAATTAAGACATTTATTCCACAATATTACTCGGAATTCAGAATTAGTAAAAAAACAAAACAAACTTGTTGCACTTTCAATTTCTCTTTAGCCCAACGCACCACAATGGAGGAGAGAAATCTAGTAGCAATTTAACACGTGGTCCTGGCAGCCACTTAGGTTACAAGGCCAGCGACCACAAACCCCAAGGAAAAGCGAAATTCAAATACTAGTTGACCGGCAAAACGGAGCATTGCGCGTCAAGCGAAACAAAGAGAGGTGATTCGGAGAATGACAACAAAAAAAAATCTGCCCGCTGCGCGCGCGGCTCGCTTCGCTCGCAAGTTTGAGCGCGCCTACGGCGCGCGTTATTTGGATCTCGCGCTTCGCGCTCG
>WSXT02056315.1:0-12793 GCA_011762715.2 Neuroterus valhalla
AATGACTAATTTAGTAGTGAAATACAAGGCTACTAATTCAATTAGTCAAATTCTTACTAATTCAGATTGAGAGAGTACAGCATCTCATTGTTTTGTTAGACTGCCGGCTGTCTCCTTTCTTGTTGAGTTTATTGGCAAGGTAGCGACTTGTTCGGGAAATCAGAAAATGACCGAAAATTTTGTTGACCAGGAAAGGGAATCTTATTGCCCAGGATAAAACTGGGAAACGTTTGAAATTTTATAGACTTGGGAAAACCGGGTGATAAACGGAAATTTTATTGACCAGGAAAGGAAGTTTTATTGAAGAGGATAAAACTGGGAAACGATTTGAAATTCTATAGACTCAGAAAAACCGGGTGATAACCGGAAATTTTATGAACCGCGAATTTTATTGACTTGGAAGCAACTGAAAAATGACCGGATATCTTATTGAACGGGAAAACCCCGGTAAAAGACCAGGAATTCTATTGACCGGGAAAAATCCGGAAAATGACTGGAAATTTTATTGCCCACGATGAATAAACTGTTTAATGACCGGGAACTTAATTGAATGAGAGAAAACCGAGAATTCCATTGACCGGGATGAAACCAGGAAATTAATGATCAGGAATTTTTAAGACCGGGAAAAACCGGGTAATAAACGGAAATGTCATTAACCGGGAAATGACTGGGAATTTTGTGGACTTGAGAAAAAGTGGAAACGACAGGGAATTTGATTGACTTAGGAAAAACTGGGAAATCACCGGGAATTTTATTGACCGGGACAAACCCGGGAAATGACTGAGAATTAGACTTCCCAGGATGAAACCCGCAAATGACCGGGAACTTTAATTAATTAAAAAAAAAAGGAAATGACCAGAAGTTTCAGTGACCGGGATAAAACCGGGGAATGACCAGGGATTCTATTGACCGGGGGAAATCCGGAAAATTACTGGGAATTTCATTACCCAGGATGAAACTGGTAAATGACCGGGAACTTTACTGACTGGGAGAAGCCAGGAAAGGATAGGGAATTTTATAGACTGTGAGAAGCCGGGTAATAACTGGAAATGTTATTAACTGGGAAATGACTGGGACTTTTATTGACTCAAGGAAAGCCGAGAATTTTCTTGACTTAGAAAAAAGTAGGAATTCTCTCGACCGGAATAAAACCGGAAAATGATCAGGAATTTTATAGATTGAGAAAAACCGGGAATTTACCGGAAATGTTATAAAATTACGAATTTTCAACTTGATTGTTTGATCTCCAGCCAGAAGAATCAATATAATGCCAAAATGGTCAAATTTTGAACTAAAAATAATATGTCAGTCAATGAAGAATAAACTTCTACTGAAAATATTGAATTTTCATGCCATGAAGACAAATTTTGTCCACAACTTTTGGATTGAAAATTCATATTTTGGTATAAATTTCATCTTTTTCGATTGAGAATTATTCTCTCATAGTAGAAAAAGACTTTTTTTTTTAAATGAAAAAGTCAAGCAATTCTACTGTTCGGTTAAAAATTCAATTATTTTATTAAAAATACGTCCCATTTGGTTGGAAGTTAACCCTTTTTAAATTAAAAGTCTAGTATCTTCTTTTTTTGATTCTGTGTTCATCAAACTTTGTTGAAAATTCGAACCATCTGATTAAAAAGTTGAATATACTGTTGAAAAGACATATTTTTCGTTTGAAATCTCCTTTTTTTTTATTGAAAAGTCCAATATTATATCTTGAGTTCAAAATTCATTCCTCTTGAATAAAAAATTTTACCATGTAATGGGGAATTTCATTATTTTGTTGACATTTCAACTATTTGGATAAAAATTAATCTTTTTTTATCAAAACAGTTTTCTTGAACATTCTTACTTCTGGATTGTATCAAATTTGCCCTTGTGGATTGAAAATTCATCTTTTGGTAGAAAAGAAATCTTTTTTGAAAATTCAACTGTTCTATTTGTCTTCTTTTCTCAAATTTCAGTTATTTGATTGAAAATGCAGTAGTTTTCTGTTAAGGTTTGAACTATTTTATTCGAAAATTAGGTCATTGGACTTTTAATCCCAAAAACTGAACTATTCTGTAGAAAATTTGTCTTCTTCAATTGAATCGGGGAATTCTCGTAACAAAGATAAAACGAAGATCTGTAATTTGAAATCTATTAGGGAAAGTCAGGGAATGTCAAGGGAAACGTGAAAGAGTCAGAAAATGTTCAATGAATTGAAGTTCATAAAACTCTATATGACTGTTTTAACTGCAAATATTTATCAAAAATTCAAGAACAAACAAATTTTCTGGGGAAAAAAACATTTATATTGGTCTCTGAAAACAAAAAATTGGTCGGGGAAAATTTTGAAATTGGGATTTTTCAGAAACCCTGGAGAATTTTGTAAAGAACTATAATTCGGACTGGGCACAGTGGATTTTCTTTAATTATATAGTACAATTTTGACTCGCAGCAGGAAATTTCTAAAAAGAATTATCTTTCTGATTCGGATGAGGTCGTTTTTGTATATGATGATAATTTTTAGTTGGTTCAGGAAAGTTATCAAAAGAATTGAAATTCTGGGCTAGGATATGGATATTTCGAAAAACACTCTTTAATATTATTTTATAGTGTAATATAGTGTAGTATAGTATAGTAGTATAGTGTTAATAGCAGAAAATTTTGAAGCAGAATTTGAATAATTGTGACATAAAACTTGGAACTTTCGTAAAGAATAGAAATTCTGACTTAGGAAATGGAAATTCCCTAAAAAATGCAACTACTAGACTGGGAAATAAGAAAATTGACCCGGATAAAACCAGAAGATGACCGCCTGGTAGACACTCTAAGTCTAGACTCCAGAGTGCCCATATTCACGATATTCACGATATTCAAATGTTTTGTCTGTAATTTTATTCAGCCTTGAAAACTGATATAGCGGACTTCCTCGTCTCTGAGTTTGCAGACCGTGAAACCTAAAATAGCAGGCAAAAAATAACGATTGAGGACGCAATATATGTAAATTTTTTTTTTCAAACTTCCTGCTGGAAGTTTGAAAAAAGTGTGAATTTCTGTAACGGTGTATTGCTAGTACTGATTTTTGGCCACTAGGGCAAGACATGAAAGTAGAAATTGAATGGAACTATCTTCCTATTTCATAGATAATGGATTCATTATAGCTAGTGACACTTGAGCTTGTGATCATTGAAAAAATACCCACCATCTGCCAACTACCTACTTTTGTTGTTGAATCAAAGCAGGTTCAACAATGTGGTTTTCATACATACTTCCTCCTTTGGTTGTTGTAAACACATTTTAACTCGTATGATTCTGGACTATTCTAATGTATGATGGTCTGTTTCTATTCCTAAAACCTCTATCCGTAGGATAGCCTATTTTCTAGAGAAATTTGCAATACGAGAAGGTCATGTAGAATGTAATTAAGCCTCAGAATAGCAACCGCAATTCGTAACGTAAAATCAGATTTTGTGAAATGCCTGGAGAGTTGTTTTTGAATCCAACTAGGTAAAAAGATTCGGTTTTTTGTACCTACCTACTGCCAGCTACCAACTGTGGTTGCTGAATCCAAGCAGGTTCCACGATTTGGTTGTTGTACCTCTCTACTACCTACTACTTACTTTGATTACTGTAAAAACTTTTCAACTGATATGACTCTGGACTATTCTAGTGTACAATGATCTATTTCTATTCCCAAAACCTCTACCCGTAGGATAGCTTATTTTCTAGACAAATTTGCAAGACGAGAAGAGATATTATTATCAAGAATTGGATTGACCCTAAGAATCGCAACAGCAATTCACAAGTTACAATCAAAGTTTGTAAAATTCGTGGAGAGTTGTTCTTGAATCCAAGCAGGTTAAACAATTGGGTTCTTGTACGTACTACCTTTCTTGGTTATTGTAAAAACATTCCAACTGGTATAGTTTTGGACTATTCTAGTGAACAATTATCTATTTCTATTCCTGGAACCTCTATCCGCAAGATAGCTTATTTTCTAGAAATTTTTTCGATACAATAAGAGCTATTATCATCAAGAATTTGATTGATCCTATGAGTCGCGACCGCGGTTCACAAGTTACAATCAGAGTTCGTTAAATTCCTGGAGAGTTGTTTTTGAATCTAAGTAGGTACACCAATTTAGTTCGTTGTACCATCATACTGCCTATTACCTTCTTTGGTTGTTGAATCCAATCAGGTTCAACAGTTTTGTTGTTTTACCACCTACTACCTACTTTGGTTGTCGGAATAAAATTTTACTGGTATCATTTTAGATTGCTCTTGTGTGTAATTGTCTGTTTCTATTCCTAAAACCTCCATTTGTAGAATAGCTTATATTCTAGAAGAATTTTTGAGACAAGAAGAGCTATTATCATCGAGAATTTGGTTGATCCTCAGAATCGCAACCACGGTTCACAAGTTACAATCAGAGTTCGTTAAATTCTTGGAGAGTTGTTTTTGAATCCAAGTAGGTACACCAATTTAGTTCGTTGTACCATCATACTGCCTATTACTTTCTTTGTTTGTTGAATACAATCAGGTTCAACAATTTGGTTGTTTTACCACCTACTACCTACTTTGGTTGTTAGAATAAAATTTTACTGGTATCATTTTAGATTGCCCTTATGTTTAAGTGTCTGTTTCTATTTCTTAAACCTCTATTTGTAGGATATCTTATTTTCTAGAGAAATTTGCGAGACAAGAAGAGCTATTATCATCAAAAATCTGGTTGATCTTAAGAACCGTAACTGCAATGTGCAAGTTACAATCAGAGTTTGTAAAATTCCTGGAGAGTTGATTTTGAATCCAAGTAGGTAACAACAATCGGTTTATTGTACCCTTCTACTGTCTACCACCTACTTTCGTTGTTGAATCCAAGAAGGTTCAACAATGTGTATATTGTTGTACCTCCTACTTACTACCTACTTATGTTGTTGTAAACGCATTTCAACTGGTATGATTATAGATTGACCTAGTGTAGAATTGTCTTTTTCTATTTCTAAAACCCCTATCTTTAGGATACCCTATTTTCGAGAGAAATTTGCAAAACAATAAGAGCTGTTATCATCAAGAATTCGATTGATGCTAAGAACCGCAACCAATATTCGCAAGATGTAATCAGATTTTGTAAAAGGCCAGGAGAGTTGTCTTCAAATCCAAGTAGGTAGCAACAATCTGCTTTTTGTACCTATCTACTGCCTACTATCTACTTTGGTTGTTGAATTCAAGTAGGTTCAACAATATTTTCGCTGTACCTACCTTCTACTCACTACCTACTTTGTTCATTGTAGGAGCGTTTTCAGAGGTATGATTCTAGATCACCCTAGTGTACAATTTTCCGTGTCTATTCCTAAAACCTCTATCCGCAGGATACCTCATTTTCTCAAGAAATTTGCAAGACAAGAAGAGCTATCATCATCAAGAATTTGATTGATCCTAAGAATCGCAACCGCGATTCGTAAGTTACAATCAGAGTCCGTAAAATGCCTGAAGAGTTGTTTTTGAATCCAAATAGGTACAACAATTTGGTTTAGTGTACGCACGGAAGAACAAGAGATTATACGCCATTGATTATGGATGCTCGAGGCGAAGAAATAAGGATCGTGCACTTAGCGAGCAACTTGAATATTGGACGCCTTAAGTATTCCTTCCCCTTGATTTATAGAATCATTGTCGATCGTGCCTATGAGGAGATCGTAAATTCTCGAATCGTGGGCAACTGGGCACCACCGGATAAGTGTGTCTTGGGCAAGAAGAAGACGCTCTTTGCAGTAATTCGATAGAGAGCAGGTGCACTCTGCAGTCACGAACTCGGTTATTAAATTTCAAACAACGATAATCCACATCACTTTCAGCTACTCCCGTTCGCGGATATTTATATCATTTTCTGGAAAAACATCTGAATTACAGGTTAAGGAAGAAATTGCAATTATCTTATATTGGACTACAAACCTTTGTCGCCTTGAAAATTATTTTTTCGCCTTCAGAAAATTCTTCTTCAGAGCAACGTAGTTTAAGTACTCTTCCAATTTATGGATGAAATTGATCAACTGGCATTTACTTTGAAAGAACCGTACACTTACTGATCTATTATTTCCAGCATGTCCAGGTTATTGATATTGAAATTCTTAACTAAACGATCTTAGAAAAAACTCGTTATCTAGAGGAAGAGAAAACTTTATGTTCAAACAGATAATTTAACAATCAATTTGACCAGGGAACACTACTAAGTAAGTGGTTTTCCCGCAAGATTGGTTCATATACTTACATTATTTATTTTCCCGATCTTCTCCATGCTGCTTGGAAGTCGAGTTGGAAGTATAAAAATATGCGAGTCCTCCAAGTGAAGAGAATCCAAATCTAAAGAACATACGATGTATGACTGATTGAAATAAAATAATTGGAGAAACTGTTATCCAAAGAGTAACGTTTTCTAAGACCTCTTCATCAGACAAAAGGAAAGAAAGTTTTCATGTGTCTTAAAGTGGAGGCGATTAAGAGCTCTCACTTCACTCATTATTCCTGACAAAAGCTTCGGTGTTAACTCGCTATGCACACAAGTGTGAACTCTAGAGTCTAAAGGCAGCGACCCTTCAATCATTATACTTCTATCACGTATAAATAGCGGACAATTTGAGAACAAATCTTGTGAAACAAGGTAACGGTGAAGAATCGTGACTGGCTATAATACAGCCGGCCAAATCGATCAGCGAAGTATGATAATCGCAGGCGTGGTAGTTCATCGCTGACAGAATACTGCAATACTGGTTGGTATGGATGTAAGTACTCTTGAATTAAGGAAATCGTTTCACGGAATCCAATAACGAAAAAAGGAGAGCAGCGCAACAAAATGAGAGAAATACAGTTCAGTGTTGAAATCGAAACAGTCCTTTGCATAGGTCAATAGCATTTCTCAGTAATGGTCAATAACAATCACGAGAAAAGGTCAATAACAAACTTCAGCATATGTCAATAACATCCCTAATAAATTTTTAATCATATCTCTTAGTGGTTTGGAGTTGCAAAATTTTGGAGGCACGAAAACAGATGTAGGAGCAATGAAAATTTGTATTGTTCAAGTGAAGGTGCAGCGAATTTCACACCAATGGTTTTCTGTATCCCATCGTTATAAATTTCTAGAAACAACCAGGCAATTTTTTAGACAATGACCATCGCTGATTAAAGCTTATCGATAATGACCGCGGTGTTCCGGTTTTGATTGGTTTATGCTTAATGGCGAGAAAACCCAGAATTCCTCCCTCCGAATAAGAAGAATTTTATTGCACTCTGATGATCAAACGGATAGTCTTGTGGGTTTCGAAAGGACCACGCTGAGTGCCTTGATCCGATCCTAATTTTATTGTTTTATGTTATGGGGAAACCAGCTATTCCCTCGCTAATCTCTTTCTCTGAAAAAGAAGAAATTTTATTGCAAGAATATGAGGACAATACGGATTTCCGTATGTCTTCTGAAAGAACATGAATGACTGCCTTGTTTTATGATAGGCCGGTTCATTCCGAGTATCCCGAAATTCCCGTTTCACAGTTGACGACTTACTTAAGAGTTATGTTGTAAAAAATCCAAACTAAAAACTATGATTTAAATAAAACTAATACGCCGAATCTATTTCTCATTCCGACTCCGCTGCAATGGAAATGGAAGACAATAACATTACGGCATTGTGCCTAAGGGCTTGAATCAGGTCAAAATTATTTCACGCAAAATAATTGAATCGAATTTGCTCGTGAAATCACAAATTACTTGTTGATAGAGGTGTTTTAAAACTGCCAAGCATGCAAAAAGTATGAAACGAACTCGATATGGTTTCATGAAAAGGGTAATTTCAGAAGAGTTTTTTCCCGCCGATGATTGTTTACCGCTGACAAAGCGAAAATTGCCGCCTATTTTTCTTACGTCAGTTTTTATGATGCAATTCTCATCTTGTGCACGATCCATGTTCTGTATTCTAAGCTCTATGAGTCTATGTCTATGCCTCGTTCTATGTGAGCTATGTTCTATGTAGATGTAGAGTTGTACTATATATGGCAGAAGAATGTAAAAGCACTTGAACAATCGAAAGACTTGGTGAGCGGTAGTCTGAGACTTGAACTTGCCGTGGTATATTATAGTTTGTACAACACCAAAACGACACTTGGATCATTAAAGTGCCCCGCCTACAGCCAATTATTATGTCTAGTGAGTTCTTAAATGTTGAATTATTACCACAGTGTCGCAAGACAATGAACTCCTGGTACATAATCTTGAGAAGCTGCTAAAAGAATGCGCCAGGTGTAATTAGCAATGGTATTATGGATAAATTATTGTTATTACTCGAAATTATTATGATGAAGTGAAATCTGTGTATTTTTGCCAGGATCATGTGTTCATTTCAGAGAAAGCTCATAATAAGTACTTTGAATCAGTGACCTAAGTATTACGTGAATGCGAAATAGTTTCCGAAAATCTTATAAGCTGTATGACGCATCTAGTGTATTAATATCCTAGTAACCACGTGCAGAGCTTAATTTATGTCTACGAGTCGTTGAAATCAAGCACAGCAGTTCATTTTTGGTAAAGAGACTTAGTTTTCTATCATATAAAGCATGTTTAAGAATATGAAAAATTAGTTGAAGTAAGCGGCAGAAGCTTACAAGAAAGTATTTTGTAGCCTATTGACTTGTTACAGAGTCGATATGATAACAAATAGCAACCCTAAGCAATGGTTTAGTAACATACCCTAGAAACGGTTGATAATAATTCCTAATAATGTTCAGTAACATCCCTAAGCAATGACAGATGACATGCCTTAGCTAATTTTCGAAAATATTCTTTAGCGACGACAAATAACATGCCCCAGAAACGAAGAATGAGAACCCTCAACAACGGTCAATAACCTTTGCATATTTCAATAACACTTGTTAAGAACAACCCTAACAATGGTTCAATAACATCCCCTGGAAGTGGCTGGTAATAATTTTAAACAACGCTCAATAACATCTATTAACCTTTGACAACAACTCTTGTAACGGCAGAAATAGTCCTCATCATAGGTCAGTAACATCCCGAAGCAGTGGTAAATAACATGTCTCAGCAACCGTCAATAATATCCTCTAACAACGACTAATAACTTGCCCCACCTTCAAAAAATAACAACCCTTCACAACGATCAATAACAATCCTGAACATATTTCAATAAAAATTCTCAGCACAGGTCAGTAAAATGCCTCGTCAACGTTTAGGAACAGACCTAATAATGGTTCAATAAGATATCCTAGAAGTGGCTGATCATAATTTTTAACAACGTTGAATAAAAACTAGTAACGTTTTACAACAACTCCTAGTAACGGCAGTAATAGTCCTCAACGTAGGTCATCAAAATCCCTAAGCAATGGCAAATGACATGTCTTAGTAATTTTTTGAAAATATCCTTTAGCAACGATTAATAACATGCCCCAGAAATGGAGAATAACAATAACCTTTCTAAGCATAGGTCAATAACATCCCCAAGCAATGGTAAATAACATGCCTCGGCAATCGTCAATAATATCCTTTAACAACTACTAATAACATGCCCAAGGAACAAAAACTGACTACCCCTAACAACGGTCAATAACAATCCTCAGCATATTTCAATAGAAATTCTCAGAAAAGGATATTCTCAGCATAAGATGCCTCATCAACGTTTGAGAACAACCTTCTAGAATGGTTCGATAACATACCCTAGAAGTGGTTGATAATAATTCTTAATAGCGTTCAAAACATCCCCTAGCAACGTTTGAGAACAACCCTTAGTAACGGCAGTAATAGTCCTCAACATAGGTCATTAACATCCCTAAGTAATGGCAAATGACATGCCTTAGCAATTTTTTGATAATATCCCTTAGCAACGACTAATAGCATGTCTCAGAAACAGAGGACAACAACCCTTAACAACGACAGCGGCGCTAAATAATAATAAATAAATAATAAAAATTCATACCATTTCTGAATAACATACCTTAGCAACGTTCAAGAATAATACTTTGTAACTGTCGTTATAGCAGTCCTCAGCATGAGTGAATAACATTTTTCAGCAACACTGTTAAAAAATGTTGTCTTTTGGCCACACTTTTACTGTACTTTTGTATAGTGAATGTACATTCCTGGAATAGTATTATTGGATTGCAACAGATATGTAGTAAAATCAGTAACAACAATTTTCAGAATTTGATTTTCAAATTTCATTATTGACGGATCAAATAATTTTCATAAATAAAATGAAATATACAATTTTCTTCACTGATAGTTTTATCTGAATAAGGTATCAGATACACAACAATTAAAATAAAGCTAAAAAAATACAAAGCTTACCTCATAGTCATTTTTCGTTCCTATAATTTTCACCTTTAGGCTGCTGACTTGGGAATTCTTTCACCCACATGTCATATTTAGAAGGCAAATTGATATATCTCAGTAATCTCTTTGCGTTCTGATCGTTTCATGTGGAAAAATTCAAAGATGAAGTAACACCACAAGAAACCATAACCGTCTTATAATTCAGAGTACTGAATCTGTATGGTGAATTTACTATGCGTATGTGCATAGTGTAGCATATGTAAATAACATGTCTTAGCAATGTTACAAACAACTCTTGGTAACGTTCAATAACCATCCTCAACATACGTCAATAACATCCTTAAAAATGGTCAAGTACAATCCTCAGCATATGTCAATAACAATTCTTGGCGTAGGTCCAATAACATGTCTTGTCAGCGTTTGAGAACAACTCTGAGTAAATGTCAATAACATCCCTAAGCAATGCCTAATAACAACCATATAAACTGTCAATAGCAATCCTCACCATGGGTCAATAACATCCTTCAGAAGTGGTCAATATTACTAGCCTTTAGAAACGTTCAATAACAACCTATAGCATAGGTCAAAAACAGTCATCATTTAGCAACGACTGATAGCATGTCCCATAAACGAAAATAGCAACCCTCAGCAGCGTTCTACAACATCCCTTATGGACGGTTGCTATAAGAGTATAAGGTATGACGGACGAAAACCCAGGCGAAAGTATAACATTTTCCTCCCCTAGCTACGGAACCCCCAAAAAAATGTTTTTAACAAGAATATTAGGTTTAACAAAATTAGGTTATCAAGAGTCCAACTTACTGCAGAGATCTTCCATGAAGAACTTTACTACTCCTTTCATAACTTTTTTCGGTGGCATCAACCTCTCGATTAAAGGGCGTACATGATGGTGAATTGAATTGATTGAGGATTGGTTCAGCACGGAAAAAGACGATGTCGCAATTCGTTCCGTTTTATTCCTTTCTTATCGGAAGCATCAAGTAAATATGCAAAAAATTCCATCTACAGAACACGGAAATTTTTATCTCTCGTATATCCTAGCTCTTTCTGAAAATGCAACTATTATAACAGTATTCCACAATTTCAACATCTTATTTTATCACTCTCGAAGAAGGAGACTCATGGCTTTGTTTACATTGCCCACGAATATTACGTAACGCATCCCTGCACTTTCGAAGCATTGAAATGTCGAATGATCATCGAACAGTCGGAAGATAATCGAAGACGATTAATATATTGTTATTCACTTTTATTTTGCCAGTCAACAGACAGAAATTTTCCTGAAATCTATTGTATTGAAATTGAGTGAGCGAGGGAGTTATACTCTTAGTATATACTATAGAGATACGCTCGATTTATTGCTGCTATTTACCATAAACAGCATCAAGCATTATTCCACTTGGATGCATGATTACGAGTGTAATGTAAAGTTGTTCTCTCTGTTGTACTATTACGTGTCACGTGCGTGACGGTGAAAGGAAATTGAATGTGTTTTTGCTTTTTTTCTAAACATTCATCTCGTTGAAGGCAATTATATGGATTCGCTGTTTCCTCATAGTGAGAAAATCTGTCAGCGTTGAGTTAAACGTTATCTTAGTGGATTGGATGTTTATTACTTCCATATTTCCAGATGTTTATGATTAACACAAGCGCATCCATTTATCCACTCCATTTATCTTTTACTCTTTATTATCATTATAGGCAACAATCGATTAGCATAACTTTAAGTAAGAATAGAAAAAACATTTCGTGCCAAAAAATCCCATGAAGAACCTGTTATGAAATCTAATAAAGTAATCTTTTACAGTCCCTTATCAATATTTATAGAAACTCAGTCGATTGTCTTGTAGAACAGTGTCTGTTGACATAGATAATAGGTACAATTTTTGAATATAATTGCAAAAATCATGTCAATCTTGACCTCGAAATTCCCGATGCTGTTTCAAGTAATCATAAATATATTCATGATCGGCAGGCCTTATTACTAGTTTCACTCCGTAAAGCATTTTGCACATTATTTCTCGAATATGGCAGCACTGCATTTCTTTCTTCAGGTACCGTTAATGTTTTCAATCGACCTACAGTTACGAATAATTCGTCCAGTTATGTCTTGGGAAAGGAGTACGGGAAAAGTACTTTTATTTCAAAACATATATACACAAATTTGGTATGCAACAGTGAAACTTGCAATTGAATGAAAACTCCGAGTGGAACTTGTTATCACAACATTGAACTTATTTCGCTACATGAGATACGATGTATCATGAAAACACTGTTAACTTTAGCTTTTTCTTGTAAAGCCTGATAAGTTATCGACGTCCAAGTGCGATTAGGTGTTGGAAGCACATGTCTTCTAGAAGCAATCTTTCATTCTTTAAGGAGGCTTGGGCGTTTGGTGTCGTATAAAGTGAGGGGCACCGTGGGGGCACGTCTTTTAGGAATGCTTATTGT
>WSXT02056336.1:0-12793 GCA_011762715.2 Neuroterus valhalla
TTAAATTTCCAAACGTCTCTAAAATGTTTGCAAGATATTTATCAAACGTTAAAAAAACGTTTATCCAACGTTTGGAACACGTTTCCTGGCAAGCGTTGAAAAGTGTGTGAATTCTAGTGAAAAAAACGGCCTCAAAACGTCGGATACTTCCGCACATTTTTGATACTTTGACTGAACAAAACTTTTCATAAACATTTGGTAAAACGTTAGACCAAGCAAAATTTAAGCAGAATAAATTTCCAAATCTCTCTAAAATGTTCGCAACACATTTATGAAACGTTTAAAAAACGTTTGTCCAACGTCTGGAAAACGTTTTCTGAAAAGGTTAAAACGTTTGTAAATTTTGGTGAAAAAACGGCCTCAAAAAGTTTTCAAAACGTCGGATACTTCCGCACATTTTTGATACTTTGACTAAACAAAACTTTTTATAAACGTTTTGAAAACGTTTGGTGAACGTTAGGCTAAGCAGAATTTGAGCAGATTAAATTTCCAAACGTCTCGAAAATGTTTGCAAAGACATTTATCAAATATTTACAAAACGTTTATCCAACGTTTAAACGTTAAAACGTTTGTAAATTTTAGTAAAAAACGGTCTCGAAACGTCGGATACTTTTGCACATTTTTTATACTGTGACTGAACAAAACTTTTTATAAACGTTTGGTAAACGTTAGACCAAGCAAAATTTTAGCAGATTAAATTGTCAAATGTCTCTTAAATATTTGCAAAACATTTATCAAACGTTTACACAACGTTTATCTAACGTTTGGAAAACGTTTGCGAAGCGTTTAAAGGAGATCTGAAGAACGTTTGATCGAAAAATGTTTGATCGAAAAATAAAAATAAAAATTTGTAGCTCATGTATACTTTCAATGATATTTAGACCATACCCTGATTTCTATTGATAACTTTTCCGTATCTTTTCTTATATAAGCATATATGTTTGAAGTCGTATATATAGTAATCACCATAGTTTCCTGACTCTTCCGAGAAAGACCACGCCATTCATCGGATGAATTTAATTGTCCAAACGTTTTGAGAACGTTTGTAAAATGTTTTCGAAAAGTTTTATTCACTTGAGTCTCAAAAATCAGCGGAAGTATCCCACGTTTTCAAAACGTTTTTCTTACCAAAAACTCCAAACGTTTTTGGTTCGCCAGAAAACGTTTTAAAAACGTTTGCGAAACGTTTGTGTTTTTCGGGTTCTCCTTTTTTATGCATTCTGATGTTGTCCTGCATGGTTTTTAACTTTCCAGGGTGTTTGGAAATTAGAATTTTATTTTTTTAATAGGGAAAGATAAGTCAAATCTAGTAGCTTTCTAGGGATTTCGTTTCTAATGAAACAGGGCCTTCATTAAGCTTTAATTATCTTGCAAGAAATAATGTTAATTACTTTAAACTTTTTTCCTTGAAACACAGCGGGTGAAAATTTCTAGGATACTTGGAAAACAATAAGATTAAATATATATATATTTTTCGGCTTTTACCCACTTCTCATTGAAGTCATCGCCCTAGTGATAGTTATTTAACAAAAAATTCAAATTTAATTGATTGATAATAGTGATACAATAAGTAAGATAAAATTAATTCATTATTTATGCCTTATTGATATTTGATAGTTACTGTGTCTTTCTTTCAAAACTATTTAGTTCCTTATAAGTATTGAAGCTGCTTAGTTTTATACAATCCAAAAACTATATAATAAGGATATTTACGAATGACTAATGACTATCAGACTGAGTAAGTTTAATTACATAATTGATTCTCCAAGCCTGTTAAACGGACAGTTATAGTAGATTATAACCGATAAGTAAAAACAATGAGATATATGTATATAATACTAACTTTTCTACGTTAACTATTGATCTTTAGCTGAGTATCATAGGTACTTAGTTTTGCTGATACCAAATACAAAAATTTTTAAGGAATATATTATTTTTCTTAAAACTTGTTCGAAACAAAAAGTTCAATAATGTTTGAGAGAATGTATGTTATCGATAAATTAAATTCTATTCTGAAGAATATAAAGTATATTGTATATAAAACTACAAAATAATTATAATCCCCAATATTTATTGCTATGTAGGTCTGAATGTAAATTCTCGCATTCTCGGTAACGTTCTCCGTTACCTTCTCCAAATCTTTGTTACCGAGAATTTTCTTATTCTAGTCACAACTTTACTTTCTGTCTCTAATCGTTTACACATATCAAAGAGATGGCGTTGAGTGTTACAACCCCTTCGGAAAAACCAGGACATCTGGTAATCCTGTTCTCACTTGAAGAATTTTCTTAAAAATTATTATATACTTTCAAATAATCGAATGAATGAATACATTATAAAACATTTAGAAACGCAGTAACTACAAAGAAAAGATGATATCCAATAAATACCACAATTTGTACGGATATTAAAATGCAAAGATACCATAATATATACTTACAACCATTCATACCATACTTATTAATTATAATAAATCAGAATTTTATAATTGAATATAACTTCAATAGTTAGAAAATGCAATTGTCCATCGTGAAATATTAATTTCAATTGTACTTCGAAAACCGACCGGACGTAACCGAAGACATTTGAGAAAAAATTGAAACAATAATTAGCAATGAATAATTAATAGTTCTGAATTGAAAACAAATAGAAGGAACGAAAATACACATATATTGAACGATTCTGAATCGAAAAAGTTCCAAATCGGACAATTTTGCATCATAGGTAAGATTGAAAAAAAAATACAATATTTTCGATTGGAGGTAAAAGAAATTAAACTTGTGTTATTTTCAAATGGAAGCTTCTGAAATGGCATTATCCGAAATCGTAAAATCGTTTCTAATGGAGAGCTTTAAAAATTGAGCATTGTTATTGTTTTCCAATTTCATTCCGAATCGGAAGCTCTCGAAATTTATTTCAAATTAAAATTTCTGAAACAGGACAGCTATATAACGTTTAACGATTGTGATAAGTCTTATTGAACCAGAAGTTCCAAAATGCCAACAATATTCAAATCAACTTTGTCATTTCCATCATTTTTTAGAAGATCAATAGAAAATCAAAATAAAACTGATCGTATGAAAATATGAGAAATATTTGTGCATTCAATGTCAGTATTATAAAAAAAATCACAAAGTTTTATATAAATTAACCTTCACAAAATATATCAACAAACAAGCGAAGGTAACTGTCACTAATGTCTGCTGTTACATTATAGGAACAAAATATACAGTCTACAATTTCCGATTCCGGTTGTGTAAATGCTAGTGGAGAGGGAATTTTGTTCCAACTCTCCCTTGAGAATCTCTGGGTTAAGGGAGAGGACACTTATGCTAAATTTTCAAGTTTCGCTTAGTTTTAGGTAGATTACTGCAAAAGATCGTCTATTGGTGGGTTATTTTAAGATTCAAATTAACCACTAACAAACCAATGAAAAATTTCTCGCATTTCTTTGACCCTTGAATTCTATATCCAAAAATTTGAGGTTCATTTTTCATTCATGGGCTTATTGTGGTTTATTCTTTCTAAAATTACCCCATGATTGTTACAAAGAGATTCGCAATTTAAGCAATCTTTACGTGCTACAAGAATTTTGTTTCTCTTTCATGACAAACGTCATTGTTATAAACAAATCTTTCGAACATTATTTTGTCATTTTGACCCTCCGTAATGCCAGCGCTGCCAAAACCGATACTTCGTCAAAATTGAAAGTGTTTCACAATCATTTTTTATCTTCCAACTGATTATGTTATTTTAAAACACAAGAAATATATTCTTTATTGAAAATTGAAAAAAATGCATTATCCAATGAATAATCTTTCCAACGTTTAATAAAAATAGGGAAGTATGCAAAAGTTAAGAAATTATGGGTCAAAAATGAAATCATGCGTTTTTGCGATTAAAAATTAGGTATATTTTTCATTCAAACTTCATAAATCGCAAATATGTCAAGTTGTATTCAATTCTGGAATATGCTTTTTGCATACAATACGTATCTCTAGATACTAGTATTACTTTACAGTATAAATTTGAATCAAAAAAATTCAACTAATGGCAAAATAATCAAAATTTAACAGATAAGTTGGTCAATATTTCATTAATGAGTGAAGTTGACTGATTGCAAATGTCATTTTTAGATGATTCAAATTTACAGTGTGAAGAAATTATATTTATTATAATGTTTTATTGATAGATATATTAAAAGATACGTTCCTCTGTCAAACAAAAAATTATATAACGTAGTTGCAATTTGTATAAAATGTTTTAAAAATAATTTCTAAGTGCTCGCATTCGTCAATAGAGAAAATTCGTCGACCCCTTTGTTGTTTCATTGTCCTAATGTAAATTATACATAAGTGATAAAGCCTCTTTGCTCAGAATATCGAGCAGATTCGAATATTCGATATTGAACTTTTTTTTTTAATTAATAAAAACTTGTAACGAAAATCCGCAAATTTCGTATCCTTCTCGATGCGCAGAATCTGAATAAAGAACCAGGTTTATATTATATAGTTGAACTTTTCAAATGCGAATAAAAATAACATCGCAATCTTTTTTATTCTCAAAGATGCAATGCATGTCAACGCTCATCTCACAGTTTGGTATGCTCACTATGTTTACAATAATCATAACTATAAGCTCAAACGTGCATCTATTGCAATTTCTTCATTAAATTCAAGACGTACATGAAAATACACATATTTTAAAATTGTATAGATACCGTCTCAACAACTTTCTCATACAATTAATCTTAAATTACAACTTAAAAAAAACTATCCTATACAATTTAAAGGTAACTATATATTATTCATTCACTCGCTTTTAATTGGAACAAAACCTAATGCATGATAAATGATATTTGCTTTAAATGGAAGCCTTGTGATAAAAAAATAGGAATTTCAAACAATATAATAATTATGCTTATATGCGCTTTCGTAACTCTAATGCCGCTCTATTAATCTAAATATGCCGCTGTGAAAAATCGTGACATCTGCATAGTGAACTTATTGAAATGAGACATCGCATCGTTGATGTTGGAATTACTTTTGTGCTTATTACAAAGAATCTGAATTTAAAAATGGTGCATGAATCTTCCGCAAAATCCACTTGAACAAATTTAACGTTGTGTGATTTCCCATAATTTCCATTCTATACCTTCCTGAATTGACAAAACATTTTTTTTACTTGCTATTAATTGCTAGGCCGCAGGAATTTGAAAAAATGAAAGATCCTATTGTCCTAAACTTCCTTTTATCCAATTCTCGAAAAAAAATCCTCAGAAAAAATTTTCAAAAATTCGGAGTTCCATTGTCATTGAAACAGTACTTTTCAAATTTTCTTTTTATCGGGAACAAAATTCACACAGTTGATTTTTAGGTAAGAATATAAAAATAGGACTTTTCAGAATAGACTATTGTTGAATAATTTTTGTCAAAGCTAAGAAAATGATAAAAACAAGGTTAATTGAATAAATAAAAATTCGACTAGATGGGATTAATAGCAAATAAGAATTATGGAAAAGTCAGTCCAGAAATGTATATGTAAGTTGAATAGAGACTATGGCAAATGTCTTTAAGAAAAAAACAATTATTTGGTTTGAAAAAAAAAATGTGAATGTGCAGAAACGAAAATATTGGCAAATGGAAATCGAAACATGAATATTAGTCTAGTGAAAACGGTGATAGCTAACTGCGATACACCATCTGGTGTTCAAAAAAAAATGAACTAGGAAGAGTAGATCGAATTTTAGAATTTGTGTCATGCACAAATTCAAATTTGTGCATGAGTATTGAAGGAATTGTTTGTGGAGTTTCAAGCCGTTACCGCAAACCCGAAATTTCTTTTTCGAAAACAAGTTGTTACAGATGGAATTTTTATCTTAAAAATTATAAGTTGAAACATACCTCTTTATAAGCAAATATAAACTAAATGTGAATTCTTTATGATTTTATGCATTAAATATTCAATATCTAAGAAATCTAACCTACAAGTTAGGTTATTAAGCGTATTATCATGTAGAAGAAAGAACCTAATGAACTTGCTCGTAATTCCTCGATAAACTCGGGTTCCATTCGAGACGAGGGAAAGCGATTTGATATGACTCTAAACATTCCATCTGAGATACTTTGTTCCAAATTAGGGGTGTCCAATTCTTTCCAAAAATCCGTTCTTTAAACAATGTTTAATTTGATTTACTCTCTAGATCAAATCTGATAAATCGATCTAAAAATCGTTCAAATTGCATTGTGTGGCCAAAGAATCGATTCTAAACAAAAATGTTATCGTAAAGAAACGGTTCAAAAGTCAGGATTTTCGTTCGAAAAATCGATATCCCTAAACATCGGATTCCACAAAAAAATCTAATGGAAGAAAATTTGAAATGGCGGGCGTAGCTGCTGGGAAAGCCGCTTTTTCAAATTTTATACCGTGCGTAAAAACACTCTTATGCACAAATTAAATTGTATCTTTGAAATTCTACATATGTAATCTTCCTAGTTCTGACTTTTGGCACCAGATGGTGAAATGGTCGAACGCTATTCCCAACCTGAAAAACAAAAAAACTGAATTGCACGTCAAGTTGAAATACATCGGAAATTTTTAAGCGAAATTCTCATGGAATTTGAAGTAGTGAATCTTCATAGCCTTAATATTCGGATACTTGATTCTGCATAGTGGACAAACAGTCCCAGTTGCCCCTTTCACGACATACGTACTCAGATCAGTTTCCTTGAAGAGAGATTCCTTATCTCCGGTTCCTTGGTAAATCGCCTTGTGGGCATTGAACACATGCTTGATGATTGCCCCTTTGTGGAAAAAGTGTCTTTCGCAGAGACTGCAACTGTATATCATGTTCGAGTGCGTGAGTTCATGATTCTTAAGGGCGTGCGACGTGGAGAATATCATTTTGCAATTGGCAATCGTGCATGGATGCTGGCTAACGTTTTTGTGCTTGATCGTGAAGTGCTGCTTGAGATTGGAGAGGCCGGGGAATTGCTTACCGCAAACATTGCAGGAAACTCCTTCGCCAGTCGCCAGTGGAACGCATTCAGTGCTTGGTGATTTTCTGTCTTTGTTGAAACCCAATTTATGCGCCAACTGTTTGTGCTGATACAAAATGCTCATACTCGGAAAGACAGTCTTGCAAATGTGACAGGTTACAGGTTTCTTCTTAAAGATGGCATCTTGATCATTCCTTGGTCCCTCTGTGAATCTTCCTGAGTGAAAAGATTGGCATTCTGGTGACATGGCCTTGTGTCTCTTGAGTGAGGACTCGGCAGTAAAGGACCTGCCGCAAACGTTGCAAGAGGGCCTTTTTATGGGAAGTGATTGAAACTTCAAGGGCTGTGACACCTGATTGTGTAACTTTTTATGCTTCGCGAGAATCTTGAGTGAACTGTAATACTTGTCGCAAACGTCACACCGATAGGAATTCATACTAATATTGGTATTGATATTGGCATTTATATTGGTATTAATATTGGTATTTCCGCTGTAGTTACTCAAAATCGGGTTGCGTTCGTGCCACTCCATGTGAGCTTCGAGACTATGTTGATCAGGAAAGATGTTGGTGCAGAGTTCACATTGAAGATCTCCGACAACGAAGGGTTTTTCGACTTTAGTTGCGCGAGCACAATGAACATCCCAAACGTGTTTTCTCAGTTCGGCGACATCAATGAATTTGTCATCACATACCTGACATTGGAGCTGCGGTTGTTGTAGTTGCAGTTGCTGCTGTTGTTGTTGCAGTTGCTGTTGTTGTAGTAGTAGCTGCTGCCGCTGCAGTTGCAATTGTTGTTGAATCAGAGGAACGTTGGGGAAAGACTTTCTCGCTTTCGCTGGTTTAGGAATACCAGGGTTTGGCAATGGGAGTTGATCTCTCTCATAGTTATCAAGGCTGAAACGCGAATTGGCGCGATTGTGCCAGCCACGATGAATTTTTAGAGAAGATTCCTCCAGGAATGATTTACCGCACACATCGCAGTCATGATTTGTGGGTTCTGGCTTGTGGATGTGCACATTGCGACAATGCAGATCCAAATTCGCTTGAAAGACGAACGTTTTGGGACATTGAGGGCACTGTAAGACAGTTTTTTCAGGATTGTGTGCATTTCGAAGATGCTCTTCGTAGGACTCTTTGTTTTTGAAAGTTCTGATACACTCTGAACAGTCGATGCGTCGCACGTCCTCGTGTGCGTTTCTGACGTGTCGTCGCAGATTCGCGTAGTTGGAAAATGTTTTCCCACATTCGAAACATTCGTTCTTGCGAGGTGGAGGATTCGAGTTATCAGTTGAAGTATTCGCTGTCTCCTGTCCGTATTCCATACAAGAAGTGTTGGCACTTCGCTCATTTGGATCATCTATTCCATGATCTTTCATATGAATCTCCAAAGCTCCGGCGCTACTAAACATACTACGGCAAATCACACACGAATAGATTTTGACTTTCAGGTGCAAATTACGATGTTCAGTGAGTTCGACTCGTGTAAGGAAATTCTGACTGCATAGAGTGCAACCGAACCGCCGTTTCTGTTGTTGCAGATTTTCTTGTACTTCTGGTTCCACTACTTCTCCTTGATTTTTGTTGTAATTCCAGTTAGCTGGTCCAGTTGGTTCCTTATTTTTCTTACCCATTCGATGATATTCATGATGAGTGAGGTAGTCGCTCGGAGAACGGAATTTAGCAGCACACTTCGGACACTTCAACTCTTTCTTTCTATGCTCAGTCGTAACGTGGCCGTGGAATTTGCTGAAGATAAGGAACGTCATTCCGCAATCGACACACTTATAAGAATTCCTTCCTTCCGGTTTCAAACTAGCGCAGAGTTCACGATGCTTAATCATATTTGGTTTGTATCTGTAGATCATTCCGCACAAATCACACTCATGATTACAGGCGGGATCACCGCTCCCGTATGGAGACCGAATCGGAATATCAGGTTGTCGTGAAATATTCGGAGTTGAAGTAACCTGTGAGAAAATATTAATATCATTATTATACCATTAGGTGAAATTGCTTTGGAGAGAGTGGAGGAGAAGAGATGGGTTTTAGATCAATATGGAGATCGCGTGTTGCTCATTTGAACGACAAACTCTTCCCGCAACACCTCTGCGACACGGGTCGCTCATCAATCTCTCTAGCAAACACTCGAGGTAAAAAGTTTCACATAGGGCATTATTCCGCAAGTGTACCCACTCAAAACATCGAAGTTGTCCGATTCAAATCAAACTTGGGACAAGTGTTATGCTATTGGATAGTAGTTGATAGTAGAAAAATTTAGTCATTTGGCAAAATATATACTGAGGGGGAAGGGGTGAAAGTTTTCAGATTTTCGTGCATATCGTCTGTTTTGTCGATTTTTAACTATTTTAATGGCGTTTGAAAATTTTCTGTCTGCTAAAGTTTTGATAGGGGTTTTCACAATCTTTCGATTGGTTGCATGCATTTTTTCAACAACAAAATTTAACCTTCAGACATGCCTGCATTACATTTACTGATGAATTTAAAAGAAAAAAAAAATTTAGTTTAGAAAATTGAGTTCTTGAATAAATGATGCCAGTATCAATACATGTTATAATGCAGTGCAGGAATTTCAACTTTCCGCCCTTTTAGTTTAATATACTATTCAAATGAGTATACTTGTTGAACATTAACAACTATCCAATAGCATAACACTTGACCCAAGTTTAACTTGAATTGGACAAATTCGATGTTTTGAAGTTCAAAACTAAAAAAAAACATCAAAACTCAAACTGCCTGATGAACCCGCAGGAAGAAATATACTCTTTACCCCAACCACATCCACTAAGCAGTGCTCTTCACGAGGGACCATGAGTATCCAAAATCTTCCGCTTCGGAGCGTCACTCTTCTTCTTACAAACAATTTTGCTTCATTATCCCTATAATCGTATGCATCTTCTGCATCTTGATGCAAAAATTATCAATCGACTCTTTCGAGTTAGCTTTTCTATGCCTAGACCGACAGTTTTAAACAGGGATATCGGCGACCAGAAACTGGATTGAATTCCAAAGACAAGACACTAAATGTAAGACAGCGAATCAAGAGAGAAGGAAATTACTCAATAGATTGGAGGAGTTGGGATGGTCGATTCAAGACGGGAATATAGAGGAAGGTAAGGAAGGAGACTTCACTTATATGGAAAGAAAAAAAGGAACAGTAATGGGCAATGAGACTGTGTCATTGTTGACCATGAGGTGATGAGGCGTAGAAGAATATCAGGAGGGTAGGGATAAGGGAGTACATAGACTCGGATTATCTCCCAATCATAGCGGCAGTAGTGATAGGAAAGAGAAATGAGCGGAACACAGTCATAGAAGAAAGAGTAGGTAAAGGTATTGGTCAGCAATGAAAATACAAGAATTGATGAAAAAGATCAGGATAGTCGAAATGGGAGAAGAATATGTAAGCAAGGAGATGACAATAGTGATGGGGGGAAGAAAAACCAATATTAGCAGTGCACAAGAATAGAGAAGAAAGAAAATAATAAGTTATGCGATACAAAAATGAAGAAAGAGAATGCATGGTTAGAGGAAGGCAGAAAGGGTTAGCACGGGGAAAGTAGGAAGGAGTAAAGTAAGTAGAGAGAGGGGGAAAGTGATAAGACTTAGAATGGAAAAAAAAAATTTATGGAATTTGTACGAGTAGAAAAGGAAATGAAGACAGGGGGTAGGGAAAAGGACAAACAAAAGTATATCTTGAGGAAAGAAATAGCAAAAGCGAAAGAGTCAATGGAAGAGGGGAAGGCAGCAGGTATAAATTCAAATCTCAAATAAAGTTCAAAAAGATAAGGTTAAGGAACTAAATGAGAGGTGTCCAACGCGTGAGCAACAATGTAAAAAACTGTCACTCGTCAATCCCCTCTCTTGCCACCTTTGATGCGTTCATGCGGTGAGCGGGATGTGAAAAAGGGTCCTCGGCGGCCGGGCTGCGTGTACAGTGCGCGCAAGTAGACGTGGTCATGCGTAGTCAGACGAAGCCCGTGAAGAAACGAGAAGGCAATTCTCGATGAAGCGCTCGTGAAGGGGAAGAGAGAAGCGCCAACCTTGCATTGGACACCCCTGAACTAAAGGAATAAGCAGAGCATGGATAATGTGAAACAGGGTAATGAGAGGTATATTGGCCAGAAAGATGGAAAGAAGGGAGTAAAACAAGGAAAAGATGAAGGACTTAAAGATCATGGCGGCATAACGCTGATGCTGACATTATATGTATAAGATATATGTGACAATAGTATCAGAGCAGTTTGAGGAAGAAGTAAAGGATAAAAGCATCATTCCATCGAATCGCACAGGGTTTAGGAAAGATATGGGAGTGATAGACAATACTTACGTGCTAAATTATTCTACATAAAGAGGGATCAAAAGAGAGAAAGGGAGCATGAAAGCAATCTTCAGGGATTTGAAAGCGGCGTTTGACTCACTGGGCGGAGAAGACGGATATAGCTATAAAGAAAAAGTGGATTCGAGAGAGTTAAAAGGAAAAAATTAGAAGAGATCTTAGAGCGAAAAAAAGTAAGGTTAGGGTGTTAGAACAAATAGGACATAGTTTATGTTTGGCTAGATGCAAGACTATCCTGCATATATACATATAATAATTTCAAATTGGGAAGAGAAGATGATAAGAAAAGGATAGAGTAGAGAGGAGTAATGCTAGGGAACGAAGAAATATATACTGGCATAATGCGAATGATATACTTATGTTGGCAGAGAATGCGGCAAGAATGACAGGTTGAATTAGGGGATTAGGGAAATACTTAGATGGTAGGGAACTGAAGTTTAATACAAACAAAACGATGCTAGTGTGGTTTGAGAAGGAAGAATGAAGAAAGAAATAACGAGAAAGGAACAGCAGAATAGTGAGACGGGTTATGTAGGAAGAGAGGAGGCTCAGAGAAATGAATCAGGAATAAGAGCTGGAAAGAGGGCGTGAAATTCGAAGAGAAACTAAAGGAGGGGGAGAAGTTTGCGAGAAAGTGTTACAAAAAGATGGAATAGGGAGGTAAGAGGGCAGTAGAGTTAATGTGGTGGGAAGAAAAAAGGAGTTTTGTTTGAAGACTGACGGATGGAAGAAGGAAGTAAAGAGAACGAGGAATCCAAAAGAGTTACAGAAAGGCATGTAACAGGTAGGGAAGGATAAAGAAATAAAGATAAAATAAATGGTGCAGGTTAATAAGGATTGCCAAAATATATTATTGGATGATGGAGGAGAAAAGAGATGAACAAAATTAACTCAATGGAGACCATGAAATTAGGTAAAAAAATCAGTACACTGTGAGGAGGATGAGATAGAAAATAATGTTGGAGTATGTGAGATAGATGGGGCATGAGAGTATGTATGGGATGGTAGCATGAGAGGAAAGGAGGAGAGGAGAGAATGGCAAAAGATTGTTGAGAAAATTTTAGGGAAGGAGGAACTGGGAGAAGAACGGATAAAGGAGATAGGAAAAGCTAGATGAGTTGAAAAAGAATAGGGAAGGGAGCATGAGCCGTAAAGAAAGGAGGAGAAGGGAACTGAAGGCAAATCCAGTAACTGAAATTGTACAATAATATCCAATAAGATTGACTAGAACAAGATGCCCCCCCCCCCCTCCACTCTCTCAGAAATACACAATCACTAGTTCGTTCGCTCCAAAACGTGCTACTTCGAAGAATCAGGAATCAAGTTCTAAAGGAACGGAAGTTATGTTGACCCACTCTAAATTCCTTGGAATGAAAGTTCATTCTCTTAGAATGAAAGTTCATCCCATGTAACGACTGAAAAATGTTCATTCTCTT
>WSXT02056347.1:0-27354 GCA_011762715.2 Neuroterus valhalla
GGGTGAGTTAGGCAATGGGGCAGAGGGGAGGTTAGGTGAAGACTTCCAAACCCGATAATGGGAGAGAGGTTGGGGGGGGGGGGGTATGCACGACTGTGGAAGAAATGATAAATTTTATGTAGAGGAAGTCTATGAAATTCAATTATTTTCCAACCATCATGAATGCAAAGAAGTAGAAAAGATTGCTCAATAATTTCAAAAGGAATATCTTTAATTTAGGAGGTAGATTATATATAAAAAAGTATATTCGCTTCTTATATCAGAAAAAAAACAATTGTTTAATAAATAAAATGAACAGTTGTCAATAACTGATGAAGAACTAAGTTTTGATCCTGTGAAAGTACTGAAGAGAGATAGTATTAAACTTTTTAACTCTTGGAGAATAAAAAGTTATTTAGGGAAGGGAATAGAACGTAATCGAATTTTGGTTCATGACATAAACATCCCAAGAATTTATGGTTTGCCAAAAATTATTAAACCTGATTGTCCGCTATGTCCTATTATCTCATTTATTAATTCTGCAACCTTCACAATGGCTGAATTGCTTAATGGAATCCTGAAACAAGCTTTAATCACACTGTAAATTCGAGTAAAAATTCCCATGAATTCAAAAATATTATTGCCAAACGAATCGTTCCTCCGGACCATATCATGGTGTCACTAGGCGTATCATATCTATTTACATATGTTTCATAGGAATTGGTAATTGATAGTATTTTGGACAGATGGATAAATATAAAAAACGATACGGATTTACCTTTAGTGGAGTTTGGAAGGGGCATACATTTTTTGATGACGGAATATTTTTCCAATTTGAAAAAATTTACTACAGACAAATTAACGTAACCTCAATGGGGTCTTCCATTTCACCCATTTTGGCTGACCTGGTCATGCAAAATTTAAAGGCTGCGATTTTGAATAATTTAGATTTCAAAATACATACCTATTTCAGGGGCGTAGATGATACGATAGCATTTCTTTTTTAAATGTGAAAATAATGAAAAATAATTATGGAATTACCTTGACTGATTGGTTTATGAAGGATAACTATTCGGGTAGATACATTAATTTCTTATTAAACCATCCAATTCAACACAAAATAGCTCCTATAAAAAATCTGGTGAATACTCTGTGCAAACTATCCGAGGGAATTTACGCAATTAAACGTCACAAATACATTGAGAAGACTCCAAGAAGTCTCCATAGAATGTTTGAATCCATTCGTGAAACGAAATATCAATAATAAACCTATCGTGTCCATATCTTTCTATTGGGACTTAATATCCGAGTCAAAAAGAATTTGAAGTGATTTTAAAATCAGAACAGCTTTTAGACTTGATTCAAAATTTGATCAATTTATAATACTGGGTAAAGATGCACTCGACATGTTTCAGTTAACTAATCTGGTTTGTAGAATTGATTGTTCGGGTCGTGATAAATGTTATATTTGCCCAACTAGTAGATTGCTTCCTATTAGGATCAAGGAAAATCACGAAAAATTTAGACTGAGTCCTAAAACCACAAGGTGACAGCTGAACTTCAAGTTCAAACTGGTCATCAGTTTGATTGTGAACATGTAGGGGAATGTCGTCAGAGTCAGAACGCTGTCAGGGTTAGGACACTCCTGTATTTTGAAAAAGACACTTCACGCCATCTCTGTCATAGCGTGGTATCACTCCTTCTCGTAACTTTCAACTGTCATGCAATGCTCCTGTCAGAGGCTGGTTGGTTAAAGTACTGGGTAGTCGTTTAATTTTGGATAACTTGAAAGATTTTGTCTAGTTCGTCATGATTGCCTTAAAACTCTGAAGCAAAATATGTCAATCCTAGAGTAAGTATCTATTTTCGATTTGTAGATGCCCCTCAATAAGTTCCCAGATAGAATAGTGGAAATCCCAACTTGTTTGTCTCCGGAGCAAAGTGATAATAAATGGTGCTTGTAGATAGGGTTGGGATACATCATTTTTTTCTTTCAACTAGGAAAATAATTTTTTTGCAACTGTTTTTAGTCCGTTAGACATGAAATTGATATGTTATTATTATTAAAATAAATCTTTCATGAATGAAATTCAATATATTGTAAAAATCCAAATTGAAAAATCGAATTGTCTCTGAAAAACGAAATTAAATCTAGTAAATTAATGACATTCAAAAAATAACGAAAATAAAATAATCATAACATTTTGTTTATAACTTTTTTTCAATAGTGCGCGTTGCTTGGCCCAATAGAAAACTTCCTTGTTATCGACTCTACTTTCATATGAGACAAAAATTACGACCTATTTGAAATTTAATCGTAAGATGCAGAGGAAAGTCTAGAAGTGTCTCAACCCTGTGTTGACTCAAAGCTGAGATGTTTTTTTATTAAATGTGAAGGTAACAATTGTCTTAACATTATTACGGATCCTACATTTTATAGCCCATTGGATAATATCATTTTAGGTTTAAATATTTGATATTTAATGTTAGACTCATATTCTGAATATAAGAATTTTATGATTATACATAACCACATGTTACGTTACTGAACCTATTAGCTACGAACACTATGAACTTTTTTCCATCTTTCTCTATTGGTTCTACACTCTAATGTGTACTGGATTGTACTACATACAGGTGACGTTTTTTCACATTGTTTCGACGTGTCAACTCTTTTTTTGCGTGGTGATTGTGTCCTCATTATCGCTTATCCAGGGAAAAAAAATTTTTATTTAATATTGACCAAGTTTAACATGAAACCTGTTGAGGAGAGTAGGAGGACTCTCGAAACGCTGTAATAAAAGAAAAGAATAGGAACTTTTTTTTGAATCTTGAGTATGAATTATGTTATAGCAAAAATTTTTCTTGGGAGAGAAATTGATACAAGTCTATGAAATAACAAAACTATTCGCACGAGTTTCAATCATTTTTGGCATAAAAATTTACATTTTGCCTAATGATTCAAATCATTTCCGAAAATCGGGATATTAGGTTGATGAGCCATCTTTCCTGGCTGGAGGTTCAACTTTTTTGTTTGAAAATTTGTCTTCCTGGCTTGGAATTCTGGAAACATATTGATATATTCTTGGGTAATTAATGAAAAAATTTTTTCTTTGTTAGAGTCAACAAATTTGCCAGGGAAGTAGTCTCCTCAATCGGATTTGGATAGGTACGCATCATTAGTTTGATTAGACTGTTCTTGATTTGAAGCAAAAATCTCTCCTGAATGTAAATTAACCATCCCATCTTTTTTCATAAACAATACCGATAATTTCCAATGGATTTCAACCCAATGCACGAAAAAAATTTGTGCTGGAGGAATTACAGGATTAGTTGCGGGGTGGCAGATATGAGAAAAATTCGGTGAATTAACATTAACTTCTCTGTAAATCATTTATAACCGTTCAGTTATAATTACAAAACTGAGAATAAATAGTGGAAATCGGTGCTGCAAATCTTCCAAATGATTATCACGAATAAGTTGAAGAGGAACTCCATTTCCGCTGTGAGAATGACGGTTCTCAGTCGCTCAAAATTACAGAACTCTACTGTATTTTGAAATACACAAAACCACCTTCAGGTCGAAAATCCTCAGAATCAAACAAAATGAAGCCCAAAGTATTTGTAATTGAACTTCAGAGAGACTCACAATGCCAAATTTTCCAAAATAATAATTTGTTCTAACATTTTTTACAAAAAAAATATGACGAAATCAAGTTCTTTCGAAACCGATTTGTATTACCCTTTCGTGATTATAAGACTTTGAGTCATGAGCTAGATGAACAATATAGATTATAAGGAGTTTGAGGCATGGGTGATTTTGGATTTGGCATTAGTTTTGCGAAATAAGTATTTTTTAAACAATATCTTTGAATGAATTATTGCAAATTCCAATTTTTCTGCAAAATATATCCTTAGATCTAATACTGCTGGAAAAATATGTCCGAAGCTGTATATTTTATATTTTGAATACAATTTGTTACAACCATATGGCAAAATATTCAATTTTGCATAATCCATAATAAATCCTCATAAGGCTTCTAGCGCTTATAGGAAAATAAATCATAATACAAATGGAGCAAATGTTAACTAAGAGGTTTTTCGTGCGTTAAGTTCAAGTTTGCCTTTAAATTTGCGAAAAAATAAATTGTTGGGACAAATTATTTTTTCTAAATTAATTTTCAATTCATAATCAATTGTATCTTCAAATTGGAATTATTTTTCAACCTGACTGTATATAAACAAATGTGTTCATATTATCGATTAAGTACTTTTGAATTGATCTGTTTGCACGAATAAATAATTCCGCAAATGTTTTTTGTATTTTACGTTTGAGGGACAAGCGTCACAAAAAAATCTGACTTTCAAGTAAGAAAATTAAATATAACTTTTCCGACCGTAGTATATAGGGAAGTATTCCACGTGCATTGTATGTTAGGTTACATTATAGAACACGTCTGTGTATGTACAGTTAGTAAGGAATGTGCCACTCGTGTGTCTCTATTTCTCCTTCCTTATGATATACAAACTATAGCCAAAATGTATAGCCAAAAACCCCCACAATATGTGACGAATTTTTTTGTTTGTTTTAGAAACGACGCGACATATAGAAATTCCAGAACTCTGCCGTTATTTGGATTTGAATGGCGTTCTGTGAACTGTCTTGTTTCCCACTTTGTTTTTAACGCACTTCAGTTCCGTGGAGTTTACAAAAACGTGAGTCTGTAATTACTACGTATTTTTTCTCATACCCGCCACTCTGTAACGAATTCTCTAATTCTTCCAGTACAAATTTTTTCCGTGTGATCTCGAATCTTGAAGCTATTTTACTGTGTTGTCTTTAGTTTTCGAAGAACCTCGAGATTGTTGAATACTGGGGAGATATTCTTTCTTTTTTTCATGAATAGAATTTTTAAAATAATAATGTCGTATCTTTTGTTGAGTTTTTTATAACTACAAATGCTGATATTTATGTTCCTTCAAGAAACTTTTTCAGGCTATGTGATTGAAGTTGGAACTTTATTTCTCCCGTTGGAAATTAAACAATTTTGTTTGATCTTTCATTTTCGGAATTAACGTTCATGTATGAACTTGCAGTTATAATTCGGAAATGAATGTTTGTTAGTGAGGACAAGTTTTTTCCAGTAAAATAAGGCTGTATTAGATATAAAACAGAAATCCGATTTTTGGTTTGAATCTCGACTGTAATATTTCTTTCCAACGATACATTTCTTTTCGTTGAAAATTTGACTGCTTCGTAGAAACAGGATACAATTTGAAGAAATTTATTTCTCAGGTTGAGATGTATTACTCTTGTTGGAGCTCAAGACTCTTGGAATCATAAACAGTTTTGAAAATGCAATTATTAGGTTGCGAGTAAAACCACTTTTTTAAATCTTGACTTATCAAAGATTCATCATTCTGGTTATTTTGTCAAGGGAATTACACTTTTCAAGTTGCAAGTTATAGCGTTAATGGTTTTGATCTTCAACTGTGGAAGAAAATTCTTCTTCATCTCCGATGCGATAGAGATGGAGAGAAATGTTTTTTCCAGCTGAAGATCAAAACAATTGAGGTTGGGACAAGGAATCTTTTTCACAGTTGAAAATTAGGACACTAAAGTTTATAGAATAGATCAAGAACTATCATTATTTATTCTTACAACATGACGTTCAACACCTTATTTCCCATGTCAGTTGAGAATTCACTTCTTTGTAAGGAAATGCGTAATTTTCAAAGAAGGTTGATGTTTTGCAGTGGCGATTCATATTAATAGTTAGTTATCCAATCACATGATTCAAGACTCAGCTATTTTGTTGGATATTCATTTTGTGGTAGAAAGGAAGTTAGGAATTCCATCTTTCTCACTAGAAAGAGTTTCAAATTCGATTTCTCAACCCCTCCAGGAAACTGTACCCGAATAAACTTCTTCTAATGTTACGGCATGGTAGCTGATGTTACTGAACAAGTTTTTCCCTTTATCTTACTGCAAGAAGGGGAAAACAGTGTTACTGCTTGTAGCCGAAATGAGCAGTTAAGCTCGTGAATTTTCTGATCTACTAAATGGGATTATCGTTAATATAAGATGTGACATAGAATTGGATTTCAGAGTATTCTTGAAATATCTGGATTATATGTGGCGAATTGCGTTCTTGCATATATATAATTATACATGATTCCAATTTACCTTCAGTTCTGAATCCTTATAGTGCAAAGTACTCCAATTTAACCTATTCATTGAAATCCGGCCTTTTTAACATGAATTATTATGTCTAAAATCATGCATACGTTATGAAGAATATCATAATTGACGTTTATAGTATGGATGCAAATACTCCATTCCCTTTCGAGTGATGTGAGAAGAAAATGAGGACTAGATGTACCAGCATTTAAAAATCCTATCTCAATGTTTCAGATTCCGTTGCATACGACTTTAGCCGCGTCTCCATTAGGGAAGCTACGGAAGACGACTTGAATGGTTTTCGAATGTTTTCAGATAAAAAAGCCGAAACTCCTTTGTCTCTTCTGATAGAGGGTGGAAGGATATTTGGATGGCGCGACAAAAACAATAAGGCTCATGCATTCTTTGACGATAGGGATCAGTTGGCAAGTAAACTGGTTGAAAAAGTATACAAAGGTGACGGAATGATTCTCCCACCCATACGTGGGAGAGTTGACGCTTTCGGACAAGAACTGCCACCGCATCTCCATGCCCCGCACCTTTCTGTACCGCACCTTTATGCCCCGCTTGGGGAAGTTCCATGGCCTCCGTCACCAAAATCATCGTCAGTACCGCTACTCCGACGTTCCCCAAGTAGGCTTAGTCATTCTTCCAGTTTTCTGGGTCGTTTCAACTGTTTCGGAGGATGTTCCCGTCCGGAAGGAAATTAAAACAGAAGCGGAAACAGAAGCAGTTCATGAAAATATTACAAAAATTGAAATTGCATTGAAGATTCAATTATTCGTGTTTCTCACTGTAATTGGCACGCTTATTAGTGATCTATCTGCATACATTATTTTAACTCAACTGTGGATACAAGATTATACTGTGGATTATGCTGTTGTCATAGAACTCATTTTTCATTATTACTGAAGTAACGCTTTTACCAGCAAGTAATACTATAATGTCTTTATTCTGATCAAGCTCTTTGTTTGCTGTCTTTTCTTTTTTAGTTAAGTTTGGGGAAAAAAGTCAAGCTCGGCGTTGGGTGTGTATGCCGTCCTTCATCGAATGTCATTCGCTTTTTCGGGTGAAAGGTTATATATTGTAGATTTTCAATTGTTGATGTGAAGTAGCTTTTTGATCTGTATTTTCGGGCAATAATGGATTTCTGAAATAGGAGAACATATAATTTATTGAGGGTAAAAAGTAATTTTTCAAAGAATCTATCCTTTTTATACCAATATCATTTTCCAATAATGTTAGAAAGTTGTAGTTTCTCATTTGATTGAAAATTTTTGCCGACTTAATAATAATGTATGAGGATAAATTCAATAGGTTCATCTTATAGCTCGGACAATTGATTTATCTTGACAACTATCTGCCTAAGAGTTGCTGGCTGTCAACCTGTGATTTCTTTTGGCAATCGTAAGATTTTTTCTCCTTTCTAGTCATGAACTAATATGCAATAAAAATTGAAGAAAATTATATTTCGGATAGTATAGCTGATTCCGTGGGATGCAATCCCTCCATATCAGAAACATCATATCTGCTCCCCAGCGTAGGAGCAGGAGGGGGAGAGGCGGCCGATAATGGAAATTGTGCTCTTCCTATTTTTTCGGGGCTCCGGAACAAACTCTCTGTTTTAATGCGAGAGGAAGATAATAACAGCATATTCACTGACGCACCCGTCTAATCTAGCCTATCTATTAGATCCTCTGTTCTCATATCTCAAACAAAATACCAAAATTCAGAGAGCAAAGTTATTCTCCTCAACACGGTCTAAAAATTCACTTTTGAGAGTACCTTTAAAAAATGCATTGTTTCCGTTTTGCCCTCTGAAAATATCATGAAAAATTTTCAGCTCAAACTGTCTGGAATATTAGAAAGTGATAGCATAAAAACTGTTCATCACAGTAAGCTACATGAATTGGCTGAAAATGGTTTTTTAATAAGATTTGGGGTTCTCGTTTTGGATTTAGTGACTTTACTCTAAATGAATATGCGATGCAAAAAAAGGAAAAATTCAAAATTTCCGGAATTGTTGCGACTACAAAGCTTCCTTCATAAGAAAGAAAAATCTATGGAAGGGAGAATGATTTTATTCATTAGCTGGCATGCAAATTCCACTGCTGATAATTTTTTCGAACAAACATTATAAATTCATGTGTTCTTATGTTATTTCGACTTTACAGTCGTGAATGCATTTTCCTTTTTAAAATTTTTCTATAGCTTTCATGCTTTCACGATGATCCATTATGATGGAATAAGGTATTTAGCGTTTCGATCGTGTACAAAACTACAAAAATTTGTCGACGTTTCGCAAACGTTGCAGCTCGCATCTTCAGGACTGGCCTAAAATTGAGGTTTTTTAGGTTGTGGTGTTATCGTATAAGCTCACGACGATGCCTGTGATTGGTCCAGGATTCAAGTGGGGTGATTGGTAGAATCTGATTGCTCAATCAGTTGAACCGGGAGAACGGAAAGCTAAATTAGATTGGTGTTATATCCATTTTCCCTTTTCATATTATTAGGGGTTTTCTGAAAATTAGATTGTTTCTCTATGCCTTCTTGAGAAAATATTGTTCGTTCTTTCGATGTCGATTGCTTTGTCAAATGAAATGTTGTGTCCTGTTTCGATGTGATGTTTAGCTAGAGCTGATTGCGTGAAATGTTTCAGCCTGACTTTACTCTTATGTTCCTTTACGCTTTCGCTCACCGCTCTACCCGTTTCTCCACTATAGACTTTGCCTAAAGAGCACGGAATTTTATATACTCCTGGATCACTCAATTGTGCCTCTTTGTCTTTTGGGTCTTTTAGAACGTGCCCTATTTTTTCAGGTGGTTTAAATATGGTTTGGATGTTGTGTTTGTTGAGAATTCTACCAATTTGTTATGTGATACCTTGGATGTAGGGAAGGTGGTTGTGGCTTTTCTCTCTCTTTATTCAGGTGGTTGTGTTAACTTGTTTAATCTAGCGTATTTCATGATTGCTCCATCAATTTAACTGTTTCTGTTATCGTTTTGCAGAAGGGTTTGTTCAAATTTTTGTAATTCTTCTTGTAAGTTATCTTTATCTACAATGGAGATAGCTCTGTGAATCTGTTCGATTTCCATGGTGAAACGGATGTTTGAATGTAATTGGCTGATAGAATCGGGAAATTTGTGCAGTTCGTCCAGTCTATGTCTCCAGATTACAAAAGAATCGTCAACGTAACGGCACCACAGTTCTGGTGTGAGCTTGAATTGGCTGAAGATTAGGTTTTCAGATGTTCCATAAAGATGTTAGCTATTACAGGTAGGATTTGGGGATTCTTCTGCTGCTCCTGAGGTTTGTTCGTAGAATTGGTTATTGAAAGAGAAGTGGGTATGATTGAGACAGTGTTCTATCAAAGGTTCAAGATCAGAGAGAAAGATTGCGGAGGATTTGATAATATTAATTGTGGCAAGGATTGGTACTTTCGTGGAGGTATATACTAGGTCGAAACTCACAAGGATATCCTGGGACTGAATGTGAACTTCTTGTATCTTTTTGACGGATTCAGAGGAATTTTGAGCATGAGTGACAGAATTTCCCGTGTAAGGATTCAGTTCTCTGGTAAGGAAGCGTGCTAGGTTGTAGGTTAGTAAGTTGATTGCGCTGACGATTTGTCTGAGTGGAATGTTGTTTTTGTGAATTGCTGGTAGTCCGTAAAGTCTTGGAGGAATAAAATTATTGAGTTCCAGTTTGGCTATTGTATCTTTGATAAGTTTGGAGTCTTTAGAAGGGTTCTTGTTTTATTGACTATTGTTTTAGTGAGATCTTTTTTCACTCTTCTATAAGTATCGTCAGTTAACAGGTCCTTGATGTTGTTGTTGTAATCTTCTTTGTTCATAATAACTGTAGTGTTGCCTTTATCTGCGGGTAATACTATAATGTTTTTGTTTCGATTTACTTCTTCAATCGCTGTTTTTCATTTTCTAGTCAAGTTTGAGGAGGAAAGTCGTGCTTGGCGTAGGATGTTAACTGTCCACCGTCTAATGTCATTTGCTTCAATAGGTATTAGGTTATATAGTACTGACTCTAAATTGTTATTCTTTCTTTCTTTGGAATTGCAGAAGGCACCACAGCAAAGTGATGTCTTCTAGATAGATTTGGAATCATTTCATTACTCAGAGGTTGATTAGATATATTTTTAACAGTATTAGTTAGTGATGTTTGCAATTCTGGAAGCAATTCGTCAAATTTTGTCTTTCGTCTTTGGGTATAGAAATTTTTTATACGCTCGGATTGGTCGAAAGTCATGCGGTCCAATGTGGACCAAATGTTAGATCTAAGGGTTTTCAGATAAGAGAAGGTAGAGTTCTACTAGTTTCTTGGAGTAAGTGTGTAGAGTGAATTCGATGTTATTAATTCTTTCTTCGAAGAGAATCAAAATTGTTTTATTCCAAATAGATTTTGATGAGTTTGTTGATTAGAGATTTAATGCTCTCACGATGATCCATTATGATGAAATAAGATATTTTGGGTTTCGATAGTGTACATAACTACAAAAATTTGTCGACGTTTCGCGAACGTTCCAACTCCCATCTTCAAGACTGGCCTAAAACTGAGGTTTTTGAGGTTGTGGTGTCTTTGTATAAGCTCACAACGACGCCTGTGATTGGTCAAGGATTCAAGTGGGGGAATTGGTAGAATCTGATTGGTCAATCAGTTGAACCGGGAGAACGAAAAGCTAAATTGGATTGGTATTATATCCATTTTCCCTTTTCATATTATTATGGGGTTCTAAGATTTAGATTACTTCTCTATGCCTTCTTTAGGAATTATTGTTCGTTTTTGCGATGTCGATTGCTTTGTCAAATGAAAAGCTGTGTCCTGTTTCGATGTGATGCTCAGCTAGAGCTGATTTCGTGAAATGTTTCAGCCTGTTCCTTTATGCTTCGGCTCACCGCTCTACCCGTTTCTCCACTATAGACTTTGCCACAAGAGAACAGGATTTCATATACTCCTGAATCACTGGATGGTGCCTTTTTGTCTTTTGGGTTTTCAAAAAGTTGCCCTTTTTTTGCAGGTGGTTTAAATATGTCTTGGATGTTGTGTTTGTTGAGAATTCTACCAAATTGTTATGTGATACATCTAGTGTTTTTCATGCTTGCTCTATCCATTTGATTGTTTGTGTAATCGTTTTGCAGAAGGGTTTGTTTAACTTTTTCAAATCTTTTTGTAGGTTATCTTCACTCTCCAAAAGGAAATTCGGGAAGGTGAGAGAAATTTCGTAAGAACTTATTCCCCAAAAAACCCCAGATCCGTCGCGTAAGCTCAGTTGAGAATATTCTTCAAAGGTATATTAGAGGATACTGATATTTCCATTAATGACGAAAAGGAAAACAACATGAAATGGAAAATATTTGAACTACTTCTCTTCACGAACTGAATGAAATTCAATGTATTTGATCTTCGTCATTGCAAATGATTCGCATACTTTGATAGACAAAATACAACTTTTATCTTTTTGCTCTAGTTACTATTGACATAGGCATATCGAGTCTCTCATCTGCCCGCTTCTTTAACTTCTCATCATATTTTCAATCGATCCAAATCTCTCGATTAATATATTTTTAATATTTCATTTCCCAAACTTTGTAACATTCTCATCATTTATGATTGAGAAAGTATTAGAGTCAACTGAAATTTTACATCTTAAATTTTCAACGGAACTCCACGTTTCAAGACCCCCTCAAGCCGGAAATCAAGTTTTGGCGATGGTGTCTGTCTGTTGGTCTGTATGTCCGTATATCCGTCCGGCCTTCCGTCCGTCCGTGAAAACGATAACTCACGAAGGAATAGACGGATCAAATCGGCCTTTGGCACACTTGCTGACTGGTCCAAAAGAAAGGACGAGTCCGTTTACCAAATCTTTCGGATCATAAGTAAAAGAGAAAGCATTCTAAAAACTTTCGATTTCAGTCCGACACATATAATTAGGCATTATTGGGCTCATTAAAATAGGGTATGAATGCACAATAAGATCATTTGAACCCTTGCAATAAGCTCGTTAAATTTTTGGTCGTGGCAAAGGCTACGTTCAATTTATACAGGCAAATGAAAAACGCTCTTCGGTGATTCTGAACATTTTTGTGTGAACCGGATGTTTGGATGTAATTGGTTGATGGAATCGGGAAATTTGTGCAGTTCGTCCAGTCCAAGTCTCCAGGTTACAAAAGTGTCGTCAACGTAACGGCACCACAGTTCTAGTGGGAGCTTGGATTGGCTGAAGATTTTTGGTTTCCAGATGTTCCATAAAGATTTTAGCTATTACAGGCGAAATTGGGGATCCCATTGCTGCTCCTGAGGCTTGCTCGTTGAATTAGTTATCAAAAGAGGAGTAAGTATTGTTGAGGCAGTGTTATATCAAACTAACGAGATCAGAAGGAAAGTTTGCGAAGGAACTGATAATATTGATTGTAACAGGGATTGATACTTTCGTAATGAGAGATATTGCGTCAACACTCACAAATATGTCCTGAAGTTGAATGTGAAATTGTTTTATCTAGACTTCACGAACAAACCCTTCTGCAATACGATTACACAAGCAAATTGATAGAGCAATCAGAAAATATACTAGAAAAAACAAGTTAACACAAACAACTGAAGAAATTAAGAGAATAACCGCAACACCCCTGTTCTACATCCAAGGCATCGCAGAACGAAGTGGTGGGATTCTCATGAAACTCAACATCCAAAACATACTAAAACCACCTGGGAAAATGGGGCAACTTCTCACGATAACCCGAACGACAAAAATGCACCTTCCAGTGATCCAGGAGTATATGAAATACCGAGCTCTTGTGGCAAAGTCCATATTGGAAAAACCGGTAGAGCAGTGAGCCAAAGGAAGCATAGAAAAGCCATCAAAATCTTAAGACACCCTAACAATATGAACAGGGACAATGGATATGAAATACCGATCCAATTTGGCTTTCCGTTCTCCCGTTTTAACTGGTTGACCAATCAGATTCTACTAATCCCCACACTGAAATCCTCGACCAATCACAGGCATCGTTGTGAACATATATAATAACACCCGAACCTAAAAAACTTCGTTTTTAGGCCAGTCCTAAAGATGCCAGCTGCAATGTTCGCGGAACGTCGACAAATTTTGTTAGTTTTGTACACGATCGAAACCCGAAATACCTGAATTCATCAAAAATGACTTTATTCAAGTTAGAATCAATCTTCGAAGAATTGATTTTTTTGATCTGTATGAAATTTGTTGCCTAAATTATAAATCCCACTATTCAGTAGTTGAAGAATATTTTATGGATTTCATGGATTTTATGGTGGATTCTAGATTCTATTAAAAGATTTTTTCCTCGTTTGAAAATGCAACTATTTGTTCGCTTAGAATCACTTTTTATCTTTGAGGTTGCATCTTCCAGAGGAAAATTACTTTTCTTGCTGTTTACAATTCAACTATTTTGTTGAACGTGCGTACTTTTATTTGTAAATTTATCTTTGTAGGTGGAGAAGAAACAATTTTTGTCAAAATGCAACTGCTTTCTGTTCATTTTGATCGGCTTTGGTCAATTGAATCAGTTTTAATCAAGCATTAATATTCCTATTTGAAAATTCGGAAATTTGGTTAAAAAGTCACTTATTTCTTTCGGAATGCATCGATTGAAAAACAATGTAATTATCTTTTCAGATAATCACTAAATCAGTCGTCAACTAAACTTTTTATTAAAAAGTGCCCCCCTTTGATCAAGAACTCATCTTTTCTAGTTCAAAAAATAACTTTCTGGTTTAAACGTTTCTAGGATAATTAATTATATTTGCAAAATTTTTCGATAAATCTTTTTTGCTCTTAAACTTTACCATTTGGTTCGGAATGATCTTCAGTATGTCATCTATTGGGTCATTGGGTTAGGCATTGAACTGTTCTGTTCAAAATGCATCTGTTTTGCGAAAGTTTATTTATTTCTTTAGGCATTCAATTTTTCTGTTTGAGTCATATTCGCCGTCAGGAAGTCAACTGGTAAGTAAGGAATCTTCTCTCCCAGACTGAAAAGTCAAGCCTGCTCTCTCAGTTTCAATAATAATATTCCTCATATCTAGGAATCCCTTGAAACCCCTGAAAATCTTTCGTCTCCGTAAAATCATTCGGAATCCCTGAAATTCTGTAAAATAATTTAGACTCTTTTAAAATCTCAGAGTCCTTAAAGCCGTTTTAAAAATTTGAAAAAATTGAGTCGAAATATCGTTATCTCATCGTTCGGTATGAAATATTGTGAAAATTATTTAAAAAATTGGATAAACTTCACATCTGGTACTAATTTCAAGATTAGGAGAGCAAAATTATTCACACACTTATTCGGTTTTACCTTTATGTTATAATTGAAAAAATGCTGGATTTTAGAATCAGAAATCAATTTTAAACGAGATCAAATAACTCATATTGAATTGGAGTTGATTAGGGTTGAATTTCAGTCAATTTTGATTGTAATCTGAAATTATCACCCAAGCTTTTTGAATACTTCGATTATTTTAATTTAATCATAATTCAATAAACTCAATGGTTGAAAATTTCGATCTCAAGTTAAGCATTTAACAATTATGGCAGAAGATTTTTTTTCTTGTTGCGAAGTTGACAGTTCTGTAAACGTTAACCTTTACTTTTGAAGTATAATATTTTTCGCGATAAATATCAAGCTGTTTAGTTGGAAAATCTAACTGTCTCTGGTTGAATACCAATCTTATCGCTTGAAAAAATAAATATTTGATTAGAAATGCCTCTATTTACGCATAAAAACCAAACTTTTGGGTAAAATGTGAAACATTGATTTATAGTTTAGACACATATACTGTTTTAGTTGACATAGAATTATCTTGGAATTCCACCAAATCCTATATAATCCTTCAAATTGTATTGCATTCCGTAAAATCTCTTAAATTCTTATAAAATTTCTTGAAAATCTTCTGAGAGGTTTCGTATATTGAATTTTAATTGCTTCTGAAATATATTCTAATCATTTTGTTATTATTGAGATTGAATATCTTGAAAATCATAAATAAAGTAAAAGCGTAATGCTTGTTATATTTAGATATAATTAAATTTTCCAGACACATATTAAAAGTACTAAAAACGTATTTTCAATTTTCTTAAAACGAATATTGTGAAATTTTTTAATAAACTACGTCAACTTTACTAACATTTTTTTTTGCTTGTCTCTGTTTCCGAGATTGGGTGCTAAGAATTATTTACATAACGAGTCGGATTTGCCATCACTTCAAAATGAGTAGAATGCCACAATTTAGAATCATATGAAAATTTTGAGTTGAAATTCAATGATTCAAACTAATTTATAGTTACAGTGAACTTCCACTTAAGTTGACCGCGTGAAAATGTAAACATTCAGTTAAGTTGACTCAATCAAGACTCTCGATCCGTGGGTTCTCTTTCTCACCGTATTTGTGGTGGGGGACTGTTTACTCAACCTACGTGAACGTTCCCAGTCAACTTATCCGAAAGTCAACTTAAGTGAAGGTCACTTTAAGTGCAAGTTCACTGTATTTCAAGTAGAGTTCTCGTAGACTCTTATCTTATTCTACAATTTTCATGTAAAGTTCTATTTTTGTTTAAATCATCTTACATTACGTAACTTGAAACTGTATCTCTATTCTGTGAAACATCTTCATAACTTCCCCTCTTAAAGGGTCATTTTAAGTTGTTCCTCTACAGTGTGTGATGCGGAGGTCGAAAACATTCTCCCCATAATGTTCATACTCTCATTCTCCAAATTTCTTGAGTTGAAAAAATCTAACTGCTTTTTATTGTAAAAAAATGACATTCAGAGGTCGCGCGAATCCCAGGAATTTGTTGATATGTGTTTCCAGAAAAACTCTCTCATGAAAGAGGTAGAAAGTCGTTCTTCCTTTACTAATGAATAAAAAATTATTTCTTTACAGTAGAAACGGGAGAGGGTATTGCTGATAGGTAATATTGTTAAAATCTGCAACTCCTGGCAATTAAATAAAAAACCGAGAATTCAACGACCAAAATTAGAATCATTGGAAAATGATGATCAAAAAATATTTCCTCTCGACTTTACCTTATTTTTTTCAACTTAGCAGTAACGCAAGAGCATTTAATTGGGAAAAAAACGAATTTTCAGTACAACTGTAGCAGAAGATGCTTTCGAGCAAATATAAAATTTTCAAACAAATAAGTTTGTAAGATTATGTAATCTTACTTCTATTAAAAACTGAACAAGCAGTCTCACATCGCGGAAAAAAATCACAACTTTATGGCATTATTCTGTAGCAATATTGTTGTAAATAACAATGATGTATTAACACAAATATTTATGTTAAATTCGACTCATGAGTGTCCCGCCACAACCGAAGAACTGAAGAAAGGTATATCAAATGCCGAAAACTCGCACAACTCAATGTTATACCTATGGGGTTTTTCGAACCTGTAAAACGGCTGATCTCAGATACCCGTTGGCTGGTTTAGTTTCAATCGATTTTGGACAGCGGAAGAGAGTATTTCTTCACTGTGAGTCTGTGGAAAAATGGAATGTTATGGCGCTAAACGAAACAAAGCAGCAACCAAATCGTTCCGAAAAAAAATTTTTAAATGATGCAGTGGTGACAGAACAGGTGGAGGGGGGGGGGGGCGGACATATCCGCCGAGCTTTCAAAATTTTTATTGGAGGTGCAACTGTAAATCGAATCAAAACTGTACTCTGAGGGAAACCAGCAGCAGCAGATCAGTTATAAACCTAGAGAACAGAGATACATCTTATCAAAAAACCGCAAAATATTCCGTTGAAAAAGTAACAGAAACTTATTGAAAGTGAACTTCCTCTGCCTTACATGGACAAATTAATTTGAAAACAAAGCACATGACTTGCCACACGTCCGCCCGCCACGAGATACCGCTTCACAGAGCAATCAATTTTATCTGAAATATCATCAACAAGTCACGAGCGACAATATAGTCCGAAAAACTGTTCTTGGTTCGTAAGACTACGATGCTTTTCCTGGGAGCAGACATGTCAGGACCCACAGGCCCATGCCAGCCAGGCGGTCTACCAATGCGCCTGTGAAAAAAGATCCAAAAACATCATGATCCAATCGAGGTCCAGGATCCCGATTAGGCCGGTGGCTGGGCATCGAACGACGCCGCCAACGAACATCCGCCTGGAATGAGTCATCCAGTCCTCAAGACTACTCTTGTATGCGAACTGTTAAATGTTATTTGAATCAACAGAAGGAACGAACCAATAATGTCAGTCATCAAAAATGTGGGAAACTCCAGTGAATAAAATGGTGAGGTACCATGCGGAATACGCCTATGAAGAAGGGACGTTCGGAAGCGCATGACGATTTCACAAACCGATGATCGGTCACAAAACCACAAAAGCAAAACATTCACACCATCGCACCCGAGTTGTAGGCTTAAGCGCGAAAAATAGATATGCTTCCTCCAGCAGTCTGTCGCCAGAGATCACTGAGAAGGTCATCAATGAAGTGCGAGGTAATGGAAAAGCGACTCATACATCACCGTACTCGAGTTGTTTATCAAATCGTTATACTTAAGTTGTGAATCCGATCACAATTTGTATAGGGATCGGAGGTCCAGAGAATTTTTCAATGATATGATGTGAGTGAAACAAATATTAGACGATTTGCAACTCAACAACGGTATGTTGATCCACAAACTGCAGGCTTAACGAACAGATGTGACTTCGTTAGGAGAGCACACCCAGAGGCCTTATATTCTCCAGTAAATGGAGAGGGACGGAGAAGTCATTTTCAGATCACGGTAATCGAGTTGGTATCTCGAGCATCAAATGCAAACGGAATCGAAGGCTAATAGAAGGTATTGAGATGATGTAATTAGCATGAACAACTCGGTCTGACAACATCTGTATTATTCAGAAATTTTGAAAGAACATTTCAGTTCTGTCAGTTTCAGCTTGTTAGACAATACTCACACAGACGTGCGGATATCATTTAAATAGCCTGTGAAAACTGAAAATGCCGGACTAGAGGTAAAGGCGACAAAGGCAAAAAACACTGGCACTGAGAGCGACATCGCCTCGGGCGACCTTATGTTAAAATAAGAGAAAGAAGGTGGGTTCCAGATGGTGGAGGTGTCCCCTGCGACTCCATGACAGGAAATACTGTGCCCTGTCCTAAAATAGTCCACGTCAGGTTCAGCAATACAGAATTTCATGTGATTAAATGCTGAGTTTATTGATTCACGTACGCGAGAGCATCACGAGGAAGATTGGAATACAAAATTTGGCAATTAACTGCAGAGGGGGCATAGATAATGGTGCAGACTGACATTCTCAAGGAAGCGTTAGAAATTCGTGACTGCTACTGTTGGAGGAAAATCGCGTCTATCCCCAGGTGTATACGATATTTTCTTCAACTAATGCATGTAAAAACGGGGTTTCGAGTTTTTTTCCCTACAGCTGGAGTTTTTTCCCCTCCAGCTGAAGTTTTTTTCCGCTGCTACGAGTTTTTTCCCTGCTCTGAGAACAGCAACTTCTGGCTCGCTGCACACGCTCTAAAACCCGTGGTTTTTATGCATGTGTTGAAGGAAAGGTTAATTCATCGATAAGCTGGTCGGTTCTGCCTAAGGGCCTGTCTTGAAGTCTGCGCAATGTTGCAGAGAACCACAAAGTCAGTACGTGAGGTTGTCTTGTCTGAGAGCCCGTCTCGAAGCCATTGCAACGTAGTGAAGTATCCAGAGTCAGTATCCCGGTCACACCTGAGAGACTGTCAAAGCCTCCGAAACGTTGCGGATAACACAAGGTCAATACGTAGGTCTGCCATATTTTAGGCCTATCTCGAAGCCTTTGCAATAGTGCGGACAACTACAAAGTCAAAAGTCGCCCGGTATATTCTCAAAAGAGAATATACCCATCCAGAACAAATTTAAGGAGCTCAAATGCCGAGGCAAGCGAACTGTATAAATAATATTGGGGGTGCTTTTGGAAAATCAGCATAGATGTAACCCCCGGGAGCCCCAGTCGAGGACCCTTTTGCCTACAGGGGCACTCCTAGAACAGCTCTTTGATTGGTCACTGTCTACTCGCAGGAACCCAAAGAGAGAATGGGCCGTCTACCTGCGAGGCCGTCCGAGAACAGCCCTGCCAACCACCGTCCACCCGCCAGAACTCATAGAAGAAACCACCGGTCAGCGCAAGGGTCAATAAAGAACTGAACGCAGGAAAGGAGCGAGGCCTTGTAAAAGACACAAAACACCGCAAATTTGAAATGCAGCTGCAGAAGTTGTTATGCGTCTATCAGGGAGGGCCATAGGCATCTCGACTAGTCTTGGAAAGCCATTCAAACCAAAGCTTGACTTAAAAGCTAGGGCAGCAAGACTGTCAGCTTATCTCTCCTACACCTTTTCTAGTCTGAGATCAATCTAGTACTATTAATGGCCAGGTGGGAGCAGAAATTCTGGGATCTACTGATACGATTTCCCTAATGGTCGCACGGGAGCAGTCAACTGGAGCACTCAAGAAAGGGTTTAAAAGTCTAAAGTGTCTTAAGTCTGATGTGAGTCTTTTTATAAATCAATCATCGACCCAACTCCTTTAAGACGAAGTTGGGTCGACACAAAAAGTCTACACATTGTTAGATTTCATTGATAGATCGCCTCATAAAACTTTCAAAAGTCACCAAGAGTCGCAAACTTTTGCACAGATTCCAAATTATGACAATATATTCATCACAGAAGATTTCAATACTAATCTGAATACACTGATCTCAACAGATGACCTTACCTAACATGAAAGCTTTGAAACCTGACTTTTCTAAAAGATTTCGGCTACATCACTTTCCCTGATGCAAAGACTTCAACGGATTGTTCATCATGAGTTAACCAATCACATGAATCTGATTTACTGAAGAGGAAGATACAGGCGAGAAGAGAAAAGAGTGAGGTATAAGAGAGGCAAACAAGTGACGAAGATTGATAAGGGTGAGGAATGAATAAAAAAACTGAAAGAATTATGTGGGCGAGGAGATGGAGGTGTTTGGAAGAGAAAACAATTTCTGACGAAGCAAAATTATAAAAAAGTGTGAGGGGATAGAGCTTCAATGTTCAGAATAATAGTAGTTTCCCCTTTCTTTATTTCAATAAAATGTTTCTTATTATAGTCAACAACGACACTCGGACTACATATATGTTTTCGAACTATTGATTCTCAATCACTGACTCGAATCAAATTCTAAATCACGAATTTGTGAATTAACTCCGCTTCAATAACATGACCCTAAATCATAGTAAGTCACATTAGGATCCAAAACGGAAAAAATTATTCTCATTAAGCCGATGACTATCTTTATTTCTTATCAGATCTGGAAGACAGATATTCAGAAGTAGCAGATGTATCTTTACAGTATTTCATTCTGGATGATGAGATAACGATTAGTATATACATCGAGCTGATTCTCCTTATTTTTTAACCTTGTTCAACAAAATCCTTCAAGATCCATTTCTTTCAGAATTTGTGAAAATGAAGTTCCCCATAGCTGTTCTGTTTTTTGCCTCTGCTTTTATTTGTGGTAAGGAGTTCCATAAGAAAAAAATTTTATTTCCAAAAATATTTATCAATACGTTTTCATCATCATTTGGAAATGAGTGTGAATCTCCACTGAAACGTTCTCCTGTAGCTATTTTAATGAAAATAACAACTTCCTTCTACGTGCAATTTCACATTCTCATATGTTATGAAATATATGACATTTTAAGAACTAGTTCCAACAATCGGTACAATGGAGCAAAGTCCTAATCTGAAAAATATCCGATCAAAACATTCCCTTACAAAAACTCTTCACAAATGTGTATGCACAAATATATTGAAACTGCGAAAAAATTTTTAGAAATGATACTTCTAGTTTACTCACAAAGAAATAAAAAGTTCTATTTTTATCTTTTAATGGTTGGAAATCAATCAACTTGGTTTTGAGTCGAACTGAATCGTTGAAAATTTATTTATTTTTGTTATCCGCCTCTTTGTTGTAGGATTTATATATTCTTAGAGAATACATCATTTAATGATTCCAACATCGTTGTAAAACAAGAAAGTTCAGCCCCGTTTAATATTCGAAGATGGAAGCTTGAAGCATTCTCATTTTATGCAAAGTGATATGACTGATGTTCAAAAGCATTAACAAGAGCACTTCCTTGGAAAACTTCGTTTGCAAATATGCTCATCAATTGAATCCAAATTTACGTTCGTAGGTAATTTTTCTGCATTTTCCAGTGTATGCCGCATTTGACTGGAAAGGTGTCACCGCAAGGGCAGCTACTGATAGCGATATAATTGGTCTTATGATGTATACGGATACAAAAGCTAAAACTCCAATGGCTATTTTCATAAAAGATGGGATCATCTTTGGATGGCGTGAGGAAAAAACAGGAAAGCTCAAAGCGTTTTGGGACGATAGAAAGGGTCGTGAAGGCGTCAGGGTTGAAAAACGTGAAGAAGGTGGTGAGATACTTCCACCTGGACTTGGAAAAGTTGACACATTCGGCCAAGTAGTACCAGCTTCTTTCCGATTCTCAGGAGAGCTACAGAGAATCCCAGAATCGACGACTCCATCATCAAATAACTTCGTGGTACCAACAACAAGCCCAATACGGTTTCTATCTCCACCATGGTCGAGCCCGGAATCGGAATTCATCCCAGCACCACCGGTTAGCCCCGAAACACCTCCAAGCCGGAGAAGAGGGATGGGGTGTTGTGCTGTTTTCAGAGCACGCAAAAGTGGATGAGGAATTTGAGGCAGAAGTGGATGCGATGCATGGAAACGGTACAAGAAATTAAAGTTACACAAAGAAAACAATTGGTCGTCTTCTTATTGCCAAATTTATATTCAAGTCAATAAACATATGGAAAACATCTGATATTATCTCTTGAACATTTGACCCTTCTTTAGTTTCCTTGAACCATGCAGTTCCATCAGCGGTAAGAGACTTTCTGAGATTTCGGTTTTATCGACAGATATATGCATCCATATAGCAGTTTCTATTGTGGCACTCTTATTATGAAAAAATAGCAGGAGCATTGGTAAATTACACAGGCCAACAATTTACAGAACCAGAAACCACACCTTGTGTACTTAAAGGATTTTGCTATGCTGAATTCGAATCCGATCACAAAAAAATAACGGCACCTTCAGTTTTCGAGATATTTTAACCTTAAAGGGTAAAAAACACGTTATTTTGATGTATTCGAGGCCCCATAACATCGCGCAAAAATTTTTCTCCCCAAAACTGACGATGTCTTCGTAAGAAACTACTCTTCACCTTCAAAATGCAAACTCTAACTTTTTGATACAATTTTTTCCTGCCGAGAGTAACATGCTACGCAATAACCCCAGAACCCCCAAACCCAATTTCCTTAAACGTCCTAACCCAGTAACCTGCTATGCGATAACCCCCGCTCACCCACAACCCAGTTCCCTCAACCCACGAGCCTTATAAGCTGCTATGCAATAACCCTCGAATCCCACAACCCAATTTCTTCAACCCTGGAGCTCAATATAACCTGCTATGCAATAACATCAGGACCTCCAAAACCCAATTTTCTCAACCATCGAACCCAGGATCCTGATATGCAATAATCCTAGACCCCCACAGCCCTTTTTTTCTACGCCCTCGAGCCCAGTAACCTGATGTGCAATATTCCCAGATTCCCTCAAACCCAAATTCCTCAACAATCGAACTTAGTAACCCGCTATGCCATAACCATAGATCCCACAACCCATTTTCTTATTCCCTGAGCCCAGTTACCTGCTATGCAATAATCTAGACTCCCACAACCCAATTTCCTTAAGCCTCGAGCCCAGTAGGCTGCTATGCAATAACCCTTTACCCCCACAACCCAGTTTTTTCAAGCCTGGAGCCCAGTAATCTGCTATGCAATAACCTTAGACTCTCACAACGTAATCTCCTTAACCCTTGAGCCCATTAACCTGCTATGCAATAACCCTAGAACCCCCTCAAAACCCAATTTCAATAACCATCGAACCCAGTAACCTGATACGCAATAACCCTAGACCCCCACAACCCATTTTCCTTAACCCTTGAGCCGAGTAGGCTACTATACAATAACCCCAGGCCCCTACAACCCAATTCCCTTTACCCGATTCTCTTCACCTCCAAGCCCGGTAACCTGCGAGTCTATATACCCAAATAATGAGCCAAGAGGTGGATGGTGGACAAATATCTCAGAGACGAATCCCCCACAAATATCTCCTACAAATTTGAAGTAAGCTCTTCGCATAATACAATCATACTAGCGGAACATTAGGCCGATTAGTTATTGTTAGCATTCAACGACAAAATGGGTGAACGCTTCTATCAAGATTTGAACCAGAAAGAATAGCATTTCCAAGGTAGATGGAATGAGAGGAGGATGTCAGAACATTGCTGGTCTTCGAAGAGGGAGGACAACGGCCTGACAAGTCATAAACGTAAATCTCTTCAGCGATCCTTTGGAATAAAAAGAAAAGGTTTCCACACAAAATCGACGTAGATTTATATGCAAAAAGAATCAATACTCAACGATTGATAAAATTGGGTGATGGTTGTCGAGGACTATAGACTTTCAGGTTACAGTGCTCGGAGCTTAAGAGAATTCGGTTATGGTGATTGAGGGCTGTAGACTCGCAGGGTACTGGGTTCGAGGGTTAGGAAAATTCGGTTGTGGAGGTCTAGGGGTATAGTATCGCACGTTACTGGTCTCAAGGGTTGAGGCAATAGGTTTGTGGGGATCTGAGAGTATGGCATAGCAGGTTACTGAGCTTGAGGGTTAATGATATCAAGTTGTGCAGGGCTGGGGTCGAAGACTCGAAGGTGAAAGGACTCGGGGGGTATTTAGAATCAGGTTGTGGGGGTCAGGGGTGACAGAATCGCAGGTTACAGGGCTCGGGGTTCAAGGAAATCGAGTTGTCTGGGTCTAGGGTTATAGACTCGCAGGTTACTGGTCTCGAGGATTAAGGAAATCGGGTTTGGGGTCTAGGGTTATCGCATATCAGGTTACTGGGCTCGAGGGTTAAGGAAATCGAATTTTGGGGGTTTCGGGTTATAGACTCGCAGGTTTCTGGTCTCGAGGATTGAGGAAATGGAGCTGGGGGTCTGGGGTTATCGCATAGCAGGCAACTGGGCTCGAGGGTTGAGGATTTCAAGTTGTGGGGGTCTTCGGTTATTACATGGCAGGTTACTGGGCTCAAGGGTTAAGGAAATCAGATTTTGCGGGGCTGGAGTTATCGACTCGAAAGTTACTGGGCTCGAGGGTCAAGGAAATTGGGTTGTGGGGGTATGGTGTTATATCAACATACAACAATCTGGTATAGACATGGTTTGCTACTTTCATTTCCTGCGCAAATATTTTTGTAGCAAGAATGAGATCCGTGCGAAGTGACATTTCTCATATTTGAATCTGCAACATCCCGGCCGGGAAAGATCGTATCGAAAAGTTCGAGCTTGTATTTTGAAGGTGAAGGGTAGTTTTTACGATTCCACCGTCAGTTTTGGGGAGAAAAATTCTTTCGCGATGTTACGGGGCCTCGAATACATCAAAATAACGCGTTTCTTACCCTTTTAGGTTATAATATATCGAAAACTTAGGATGCTGGGATTTTTTTTTAGGTTGGATTTGGTTTCAGCTCAGCAAAGGCCCCCGGGTGAACTAGGCGAGGTCTCTGGTTCTGGACCTTTGTCAAATTTTGTCGGCCTGTGTTATCTGTATATTTCTTTATTGTCGGCGAAAAATAGCGAGAATATGAGCAGGTGGTAATACTATAGAATATAGAATAATATTTTCAGGAAGCTCTTATAAACTTTTCACAACCAGGAGTTCATGGAATATGAGTTATTCAATTAGGAAAGTAACTATTCTGTGTGAGTGGCACATATGAAGAATTTTTATTGTTGAAGAAAGGACTATATCAACTTTCTCTTCATAGATCTATCAATTCAAATGTCTCATGACTGTGACGGTATTCTTTTTTGTATTGGCAGTTTTGAAAAATGAGAATTTTATTTTATTCCTATACAATGAATCCGCCTACGGATAATGCTCCTTAGGAAAAAATCATGCTTGGAGAAAAATGAGGTGCATCTAATTTCTGGTAATCACTCTTTTAAAAAATTCGAAAAATTGCTGCAGTTGTGAAAGTAAGTGAAGGTGATTTTCCACTCAAAATAACCTGATGCATGATGTCCTAGTATACCTGAAAAATCGTCTGAGCTGTAACGCTGTTCCGAACTCATTTTAAAAAGGGACTTCACATTTCTGTTTATTCCGTACCTAGAAGTTCCGAAGGATTTCTGCACTATTCATGTAGATGTAAGAAGGTTTTTCTTCGAAATCTCCATAGAACCACTTCAGCGGGATAACTCATCCTGACTTATTTCGAGGTATGCTACAAGTTTTTGTTTATACCTCGCATGGATATTTATGAAAATTTCAGCAGTTTTCAACATTGTTGGACGTGAGATTCTTCCCGTCACTTAATAACATGGCTACAGCAATGAATGGGGGATATAATTTCACCATCTCTTCGGTTATTAGGTAATTGAAACAATCCTTCGTCTAAAGATGTTGATAACTGCAGACATTCTTCGAAATTTTTACTTGGAGATGTACCAAAATTTGCAGTAACTTCCAAAATAAATTTGAATCAGTGTTACTAGTAGGATGGTTTTCGAAGTATATTGGGACCTTGACTTTCTAATTATTGGGTTACTTAGTAAATCATACGTCCAACGACATTTACAACTGCGGAAATTTTTCGAAATTTCTGATCTCTCATTGGAGATCAACAGCACTGCAGGGGTGGTTTTCTTTTGAATATAAAAACATATAATCTGGAGTTTTCGGGTTGATGAAGGCATCCCGCGTCCAACCAACATTGATGTCATTGACAAAATAAATCGCTCATGTTACACGACATGCGTAGGGTTCCTCCTTCTTCAAACTACTAACGACACTTCTTTGCTCAAGCGTTTCCTTCCTTTCGTCCATTTTTCCTTCAAATTTTTACGCTTAGTTTTTTTAAGCGTCTTAACCTATTTCCCCCCTTAAGTTCGTCTTTTTAGAAAAACCATCAGACGTAGGGAAAAAACATGTTGAACATGAAATATGTATTGTCGAAGGATCTACAATTTTCATTGAAAGCTTTTTTATTAATTTTCACTATTCACTGAGATCACCTTACAGGAACATGATTTTTGTGGGTTTTTCATGGTTTTTACAATGAACATCAAATTTTCGGGCATTTCCACTATCGTATTCGTGATTTTCATTTGTGCTTTAAATTTGAATGAAAATGAAATACAGACCTGTTCCTTCATAAATAGCAAACATTTTTCTATGCTTAAGGAGTTTTTAACTTTAATAGAAGAGAAGAAACAGCCCCTTAAGCAATATAATTTCCCGTTCGTATGAGTTTCTCGTGATTCATTTGCAAATCTGGTGTTCTCATGAATATTTTTTGAATTTGAAAGAACGAGCGTATTCCTTATCAAATTCGAAATCATTTTGATGAGAAAATATTATTTATCAAAAATAAAGTAACCACAATCGTATCAATCAACAGATACATTTTTACAGATTGTCCGTCGTATTCATAGAAAATTTCGACTCCTTTATTGGGAAATTAAATGGTTTCTACCGCATCTATGATATTCAAATTTGTTGGTTTTTTAATTTTCTCAATCAAGGTTTCAAGAACTTCCACACTGTAATCAGATCCTTCGAATATTTTAAATGGTGGATTTCTTGAGGTTCCAATATTCCGATAACATTATTGATCAGTTTCTCGATTCCAAATTGAAAAAATGAAATTTTGAGTTTGATTTATACTGACAAGAAAGAAACATTGATACGTTAAATCAAAGAAATATGTTCATTCAAGAAAAAAATATAAAAAAGCAATAATATCATGCCATAGGATGTACAAATATTGAAAACTAATAAATATTTCGAAATAATGTTTTGACATATTGAAGTGTACCTTTTTTTTGGCGACTTTCTCCCATTTATTATCCAAAGATCCTCGTTTCTCATTTTTTTCTTGTATTCTTCACATTTCCCGTGGAACTCATTGCCAAACGTTTTTTACATTCTCATCAGAGAAGGTATTAGATTTGTGTAAAATTTGACCCCCTCCGTTTTTGTCAAATGTCCAC
>WSXT02056348.1:0-12793 GCA_011762715.2 Neuroterus valhalla
CAATATTTTCTACATATTCTGAAAATTTTAGACAATCCGTAAGTAAGGTCCCATTTCGGCGCAACTACCTTAAATAGTTGAAAATAAATTTCGCACAATCCGCGGCCCAAGATGGAGAATAATGAAGAATAGATGGATTTATAGTATTCAAAATTTATCTTTGTATGATATCCGACTTTCCGATTTTTTCCGGTATATATTTGTGTATTTGAGAAGATAGTGGCTAGCTGGAAGTTATAATAAAATAGTGGAACTGTTGTAATTTTTTCTTCAAAATAGTAACAAAATAGTAACATTACTAAAAAAAGTGTAAATAGTGGTTAAATCAGTAATAAAAAATGGATGCAATACCTTTCAACTGAGATAGTAAACTTTCCCAGTATCCGATATCAACGCCTTCAGGTTTGCCACTAATTTTCGTCTCAATTTGTAGTTGCAAGGCTTCAAGTTGAGTCGCGGTTTTGCCTTTGAAGATAGCAGTGACATCCTTTGCTACAGACTCATGAATTCCTTCCCTCCGGCCGACCGCTGATAAAATAAAAAAATTAGATCATTATTAGAATTTTATCAGAACGACTGACATTCTGAGAGGTCATACAAGAATATTTTCAAGAAAATAGTTGAAATTCTGTGCGAAGAGGTCTATTTTCTTCAAGAAGAGATACATTTATAATGCGAGGAAAAATTTCAAACCAAAAAATAATAAATATCCAACCCAAACAGGTAAAATAACAACCAAAAAGTTGAACTTAAGAGTAGAGAAGACGATTTCTTGATAAAATAAATAAACTCTTCACTGAATACTTACATTTTCAACCCAAAACTTACACAAACTTACACTTACACATAAGGAAAATTACTCTTCTTTCATAAAAAATGAATTTTTAATGAGAAGCCCCAAAAAAATCACTTTAACAAAAAAAATTGAATTCCATACAAAATATCTAAATTTTATACCCACAAAGATATTTTCCGTATAGAAGACATTTTTTAAACAGAATACATGCATTTTTAAGACAAATTGAACTGATAACAGAAAAAAAAAGTGGTAATAAGATGGTAAAACGGGTGACGGAATCACAGTACCTGACAATGTTGAAAAAGTAGAGTAAGTGGAATAGAGTAGTGCGGTTCAGAATAAGTTTCTAACTAAAAATGTTATAGATAAATTTTCAGTTAGGAAAATTACTTCAAAGAAAAAAAAAGGTAAAAACTAGTTACATTCAACAAAACAAAACAAATTTTTCACAAAATACAATAATTTCCAACAAGACTATTGAACTTTGGAGCCAAGAAGACGAATTAACTACAAAAGAGTTGAATTTTCATCCCTAATGTATAATTTTTGAACAAAGAACTTGTTTTTCTATCAAATAGTTGATTTAGAAATAGATACATTCATTTGTAACCACAAAGTAAAATTTTCTTCCAGAATAACTCCATTTTCTACGAAGAATATGAGTTTTGAACAAGAAAGTTGACTTTCAAACAAATAGTTGATATTTCGACGAAAAAAAAGAATTTTTGACGAGAAAAGTTTTGTACTTTCAAACAGAAGCTGTTCGTTTCAACTACAGAAGACGAAATTTCAAAAAAATTGTTAAACTACAACTAAAACAGATTAATTATCAATCAATCAGTTGTGTTTTCAACCGAAAAAGATGGAATTCCAACTAAGAAGATGAATATTCAACATAATACATTCTTCTTAAATAGAAATGATTAATTTCCAATTGATTAAATAGTTACTTTTCGGTTAAGAAGCATAATTCTCAAATAACACAAAAAGGATTTTGAATAAAATAGTTCAACATTCAACCAAACAGTTGAATCGGCCTACCAAAAACGACGAATTATCAACAAAATTAATGAATTTTCAACCAAGGAGTTGAATTTTCAATTAAAGAAGATACATTTGCAACCAGATAATAAAATTTTCAAAGGAAAAAGCTTATTTTTCAATAATAATAGGATGGCTTAACCTTGAAAAGAAAAAATAATTTTCAAACAAAAATTAAACGAATTTTCAACATAATTTTCAACCAGGGATAAATCTTGGATCAAGATAAATGAATTTTCGATGTATGTAAGTTTACATTTAACAACAAAAATACTCTTGCATTCAAAAAAAGATGAACTTTTTCTATTGTGTTCTTTCGGTTTAGTTTGTATTTATGGAGGAAAACGAGAAAAAGGGGAAGTTTCTTGAAAACGCAGGGAAAAATATAAATACTAGGAAAGTTCGAAAAGCGGAAAATAAAGAAAAGAGTGTGAAGTCTGAAATATGAAAGTGCACTGTACCGTGGCAAGGCAATCTTTGGCAAAATTCACAAACTTTGTTCGAATTTATCATAAGAACAGGTATTGCACGGTACCTAAACAACGTAGTTGATGGACAGCCCCTAAGTTAAAAAAATGCGGAAAGTGACTCACCAACTTCGTATTCTGATCCTTCCAATTTCCGAAGTTTGTGAAGTTCGTCTTCCACGATTACTGTAATATCATTCCAGTAATCAAGATTCTTCCCTCTTTCGCATTTTTTATAGACCTTGATATCTTCTATGAGATCCTCCAAATCTTTGACATTTAATCCTCGCAAATAAGTATAAGGTTCGTGCATTTCTAAAGCATCATTTTCCCCTTCCGCACTGATATACTTCGCTAGTAAATCAATCGGTTTTGCTCGTCCTTGCTGGATTCTTAAAAGGGGTCTAAGCCTAGCTTGTTCTAGTTCAAATTGACTCTCTTGTCTCGCCCATTGTTCAAATTGTGCTGCATCGTTCGCGCGTTGCAACTGACTCCTTTCTGCTTCTCTTTGCTGCCTCTCAAACTCTGACTCTAATATTCTCTTTCTTACTTTTTCAAGTTCCGCTTTACTTTCTTCCTGTTTAAGTCTGTTTCTTATCATGAGTTCCTTTCTACTGATACCAACTATAGATTCTTTCTCAAGTTTTTTATCCCAAACAAATTGCGTTAATAAATTGCGATCGCCGAATGGATTATCCGTGTTCGTGTAATGTAAATAATTCTTGTCCCAACCCATTGCTTCTTTCCTCTTACGCTCTTTAGCTTCTTTCTTCTTCAATCTGCGTAATCTCTTTTCTTCTGGAGTTTCTGTTGCTTTCAGGATTTCCTTTTGCCTTTTCCGTTCCTCAAATTGTTTCTGACGCTGCTTTTGAAGCATTTGAAGCAATTTTGTTGACTTGGAAGATGAGCCTGACGATGTGGAATCCGAGGAACTAGAGGAAGATGAAGAGGACGATCTGAAAGAATATTTTAATTAATCTATAATAATGAATTATTTCAACTTCCTAAAGCAGTCCTTCCGCCCGTCCGTTCTATGAGTTTTGGATTCTTTTGTATTGCTATTTCCCGGTTTTCCCAGTAAAAAGTAACATTTTTCCAACTTGACTTTTACGCGTTCATAATGGTAACTAATGGGAACTTATTAAATGTTTTTTTTTTGAGTTCGGATAGAAATTGAACATCTTAGAACTCGAAGATAAAACATAATAATTTTACAACAATAAAAAATAGGAAAATAATAGGGTAATGCATTCTTTTAATCTTCATTACTGAAGGTACCATATTTAATACTGATTGAACTCGAACAAAAAAAAGTTGAATTTTCAATCAGATAGTTGAATGTTTAGGAAAAAATACGATTCTTTTAAAAGACAGTATATTTTTTCTCAAAAAACATTGGGCACTTTTCAACAAAAAAGTTGAAATTTTAACAAAAGAATAGAATATAATTTTAACCCAAAATACCTTCACTTGAACCCGAACAATAGTAGACCGGTCAAATGGAAAGAATTAGTTTCCAACAAAAAAACAACAAGATTTTTGAATAAAACAGTTTAGTTGTCAACAAAAAATACATTTTTCCACCAATTAATAGCATTTTGAAGAAAAATAGGTCAATTCTGGACCGGAAATAAAATAGTAGGCCTTTTAATTGAGAAGAAATGGAATTCAACCAAAAAAGATAATATTACCCATCCAAAAAGACAAATGCTAAAAAACTGTGAAATTTTAGACAAAAAAAAACATGACTTTTAAATCAAAAAAATTTTATTTGTCTTTCAAACAAAAAATATGACTTTTCAACAGAACAGTTGAATTGTCAACAGAAAAATGAATTCCTTCCCAAGAGTGAGAATTTTCAACTAAAAGGTCTGAATTTCGGGTAAATATATAATAATAGTTCAATTATCGGTGGGAAAATCTATTCCTTTTCCAATATTAGAATTTTTTTACAAAAAAAGAATTCTAGATTGAATATATGTGGATTATTTAAATGAAAGGAATCAACTTTCAACCATAAAATATGAATTTTCAAACGAAAAAGATGACTCCCCTACAAAAAGATGAATTTTCAATCAGGAAGGATGGATTTTCTATACAAAAAGAAACGAATTTCCAACAAAAAAGTTATCAACAAAAAAATACATTTCTCCAATGAATAGTAAAATTTTCAAGGAAGAGATCAATTTTGGATTAATAATATAATATTAGACTCTTCAATCAAGAAGAAATAACGATCAATTATAATAGATGAATTCTCTACACAAAAAGAAGAATTTTCAACATAATCTCTTGAGATTCCAACCCAAAAAGATCATTTTCCAACAAAATTGATACATTTTCCACTAAGAAGTAGAATTTTTGAAAGAGCGGATCTATTGTTAAATTCATCTTCTTCGTTGAGGACTCATCATTTTGCTAGAGAATTCCTTTTTCCGGTAGGAAATTTAACTATTTTATTGAAAATCCAACAGTTTCTTTGAGAGGTCATCCTTTTTGGTAAAGGATTTAACTGTTTTTCGGAAACATTGTCTTCTTGTGTTCAAAATCCGTCTTTTTGGTTTGAGAATCCATCTTTATCGCTTAAAAATTTATTTTTTTCGTTTACAAATTTTAGTATTTATTCGAAAATATATATTTTTTTGTTGGAGATTCATGTTTTTTCATCGACTTGAACTATATTTATTTAAAATGAATACCTTTTTTTGATGAAATATCATGTATCCCATTTTTTAATGAAATGAAATTAAGTTTTTTGGGTTGAAAGTTCTCCTTTTTCTGTAGAAAATTCATCTATTCGGTTAAAATTCAATTTATTTGGTTGAAAATTCACTTGAAATATTAAAAATCTTATACAGTACCCACGTTAATTCAATTAAAAATAATTATTTTCCCTAGATAATCTCATTATTACCCCTGCTTTACAACATTTTTGCCTGTGCAAAGTAAAAAATAAATCGTTTGAGAATTATTTGAAACTCGTATCATTAAAAATAATCTGCTCCGAGGTGTCTTGTTTTTCAATTCCTTAAATTGATGTTTATGATTCTTGAGAAATAAATCGAAACTTTTTTTGAAAAGTAGAAAACTGGGTCGAAATTCTCGTTTTAAGGTGTTCTACGGAATCTTCGAATTCAAAGGGAAAAGAGGATTAGGTAATAGAGGGAACGGGATTTTTTCCGTGTATTTTATGTAGAAAAAGATATGAAAAGAAATAGAGCATTTGCAAAAAACTTTAGAAAATGTACTTCATTTACCTCCTACGACTTTTGTGCTTGGAAGGTTTCTCTCGACTACGGGAACGATTTTTATGTTTGGATTTTTTCTTCCTATCCTTCGATCTTTCAGTTTGTTCAGATTTCTCATGTTTGTGCCTGGAACTTGAGTTTTTCTCTCGTCTGTCATAATCCTCGTACCTTTTGTGTTTATATTTTTCACACCGATCTTTATCCTTCGACCTCGATTTTTCATAATCATTTCTACGCGAATGTCTTTCCATTTTTCTCAGTTGAAAATACTTTTTTGTCTCTAGAAGAACATATAATGTAAATAAACTGTTCACGACGTTGTATGACGATTATATTAGTAACACCATTGATGAACATAACCTACGCATTCACATTCGTTCTCTCCGTCCCTTTCTTCATTAGCGGACATTTTGTTTCTAACTACAGCTGATTTCCGCTCAGGCGCCAGCCAGCTTACTACGTATATATTTTTCCATTTTTTTTGTTTATGAACTACATATAGTGGAAGTGAATTTATATTTTCAGTGAGTTAATAAAAATAACCTATTTTTATGGAATAATACGATGCTAATTGTATACTCGAAAATCAAAATATTTTTTTCAATTTTTTGAATTTCATCTGTCAACAACCACGTAGTTACCCGGTTGCCCCCACCACATTTCATTGTGTATCCGTTAAATTTTGAATCTGAATCCGACAGGACACGCCGTCAAGCAAGGTTTTTGGGTAATTCCTGAACGATATTTCATGCTTTTCGCTATAATTTGCGGAGCATTTCAATCTGTGCGTTAATCAAAAAAGTGAATCATCATGCCTCACAGCATCTACTACTCGGATAAATATTATGACGACAAATATGAATACAGGTTGGTGCAAATTAGACAGATTTCGCTTTCAAAGAAAATCTTTTGTTTGGATACAATTAAGAGCAGCCATCGTTTCCTGTTCATTTCTGCACCTGGAGAATTTTTTAATCTTTCAAGGATATTTTATTTACTTATTTGGTTTTTTGGGATCTTTCGAATCTAAGGTTGTAAGCACTTTTGGAATTTGCGAAACTCCTAGACAGCAATTTCCCATTTCATAACCTACAAATCATAGCGTGATGCATATCTTGTAACGTTTAAATCTTTTGAATGGACGGTGTCAAACCTTGAAATAAAATTGTCTTCCCTTTTATGTGTTTTTGGGGAATTTTATACATTTTCATAAATATGAAATTTCATGTGAATCAACAATTTTTCTAATGTGAAAATTTTATAAATTTAGTAATTAATTGTTGTCGAGCATTAAGAACCATACACAATTTTGATTATGATAGATTCAAGAACTCCTAAAGATCTTCATATAAATGTCAATAAACAAGTAAAAAAAAGTAAATTGTTAGATGCTCATTCTGCTTGTCATAAATAAGTTTTGATTCTGGCTACTCAAGAAGAAAATTTTTGTTCATATGAATATAAATCTATAAATTCTAATAAATTCCTAACAATTGAAAGCAGTTCAAACGGAATCCCTGTTAATTCAAGTGGAACTCTAATTGAATTGTGACAACTTGAACTGAATTCTAGTTGATTGAAAAAAGTTAATACTACTCAATTCGAACGTGAATCTTGTAAGTAATTCCAATATAGTTCCAATAATTTAAAGTGGAATTCTGGTCAAGCATAAATTATTGCAACTTAAACTGTATTCTTTTTGATTTAATTTTAGTTAATTTAAATTGAATTCTAGTCAATCCTGCGACAAAAACTCAATTTCAGTTATTTCCAATGGGAATCTAATCCATAATAAATAATGCCCGAACTTCTTTTCCGATTTTTGTGTTGAATAGAATAACTCAATCATTATCAACAGAGATAAAAAACGTATTTTCGATTTTTTCACCGTTAGTCCCTACCTCTCGTGTCACGTCACATATAAATTTGAACTCAGGCAGTATCAAATGGTTGGAATGGTTGAAATTATGGTTTGAAATTGAGATTATTCTATATTAAACCTTCCAACGTCAAATCGCGCAAATATTACGGCTTGCAGTTTGAGATAAATTTTCAGAATCATAAAGATTAACACAACACAAGATAACCTTTTAATTTTCTGTTCCGTTGTTAAATTTTACGTTATTCTTTACGGAACTCAAATTCTATCGATTTGGATTCTTATTAGTTAAAAAAGGATTTTCAATCTGAAGTTCTCTCAAAACAGATAACTTATGAATTAAATTTTTTGATATTTGAAAAAATGAATAATTTTGTTAAGCATCGTTTATTCTCGAAACCATTTATATGCATGTTCGCATATTTTTCTCGAATCTTTTTTTTTTATTAACATTTTTAAATCCAAGTTTTTCATTTTGAAGTATTGTATAATTTCAAATAAATTGTTCAACTATTAAGCATTCCAATTGAAGAGGCTGTGATAATAATTCCAAGCTCAACAGCTGTCTTCTGGAAGAATTTAAAATTATGCAATTCCAAATTGAAAGTGTTTGTAATTGAAAAAAAATTGAAGTAGATGTTATTTCATGTGTATTATTTCAATTTTCAGCAAATAATTAATGGACTTTGTAAATTTTAGGCACGTGGTACTCCCGAAAGAGTTAGAGAAATTAGTGCCAAGAGGTCATTTATTGACTGAACAACAATGGAGAGAAATCGGAGTTCAGCAAAGCCAGGGTTGGGTTCATTACATGACACACAAACCAGGTATATTTTTTAAAAAATAATGCAACACCGACCTTATTCGGAAAGAACTTTCTAATTCAACTCAATACCCTATTCAGGCAATTCAACAATATTTGAATTTATTTAATATTCTTTCATTTCTAAAAACATCCACTTTTCTTATTCCTTCCTTTTTTTTCTTATTTTTAAATTAAAATAAAAAGAGTTTATTGAAATCTGCTAACGTTTCGGTGTATTTCAAATACCCTTTTGAAGTCAATGAAGATACATTTTTTAAAAGTTCAAAATAAAACGTTGTGAATTGTAAATCTCAACAGAAACAGTCAAGGAGATCCACTCATTTGGAAATTTTAGAGAGAAAAGAACAGAAAATTTATGAAAACTCATTAATTATGTAATCAATTTCATACCTTAAAAATTCGAGGATTTTCAATTTTAACCCTTCAAAATTCTAGATCTTGAGCTTGTGCAATTCCATGTCGAATCATTTGAGAGATTTGAGCTGTTGTTAGTATTTTTGAAAAAAATTGTACTGTTTGTTCTCTTGGGAAATATTTGAAATTGAAAATTTTTGTCTTTTTTTGAGCTCTCAGAACTTTGGTGATTTGAATGCTATGAAAGTTTTTTTTCTTAAATTATTCGTGATGAGATGCAGTTCTGGAAAAATATTTTTTGAAAAAAAAAATTTCCAAAAAATTCTTGGATTTTCTAAAAACAAAATTTCAAAATAAATTTCTGGATGAACACACTTTCTTCTTGAATTTTTTCTAAAGATAGATTATAATGCCTTCTATAAGCTCTGAAAATTTTCAGAATGGGATCTCTGTTAGCTTTCAAGGAATAATTAAGAATTCACACCATGGCATAGCAATCCCTGTGCGAAAAGCGCTCACAAGCCTGAATTCTGAAGTTCGTGCATACGTCATTTTTTTAACTCTCGGGTGCTCTTTACGCTGGGATTTTCATGCCACGACGAACGTTCTGAATTATTTCTCGAAAATTGAGATCCCAATCTGAACTTTACCAGGCTTAAAGAAGACACTGTAAGCTATGCCTATAAAAAATATGAAGAAATGAGGTAGGGTTTTTTTTTCAGAAATTTAGTTCAAAATTTGTTTTTTGAAAAATCCAAGAAGTTTTTGAAATTTTCTCATCCGAAACTGCATCTGATGACGAAAAATTTCAAACAAAATGCTCCTTGATGGCATTGAAATCTCTAAAGTTATGAGAGTTGAAATAAAGACCACAAATTTTAATTCTCAATATCTCCCAAGTTTTTCTAATTTTTCAAGAATCATACTAGGGTTTTTCTTTCAACACCTAAGAGATCAAATCCTAAAATTTTTATCAAGACTTAATAGCCCAAATACTCTAGATCATGTTACATGAAATTGCTCTTTTTTCCATAAGCTCTTTCTTTCTCCATGCATTTTTTAACAGTTATTTGTGTAATTTGTCTTGGTTTTCTTAATTAGAAAAAAGAAACACCTGTTGAAAATTTATGTAATATTTGTAACTTCTGCAATAACAATATAAAATTACAATTCTTAATGCGCAGTTCTTAAGTAGTTTTATTATTGAAGTATAGACAATAAAGTTCATCTTCAAACCTTGAATTTGAAAATATATTCTTTTGAGTTTCTTCAATTTCAAATCCTCCATCGTGTAAAGAAAATAAGAGCCATTAGTTAGAATGTTATATTGGATATTTGTCAACTGAGAAACGTCTAATTTAATAATTTGAAACTTTTTTAAAATTGTAACGACAAATCTTCCTTCATAGTTTATGAGGAAGTAACAAAAATTCATAGAAATTCAAAGCGAGAATGCTAGAAAATTATTCTTCTCGTTTAAAAAATCATACTTTTGTTTGGAAATGGAACTATTTGGTTGGCCGTCATTTTTCTTATTTGAGATTCATAATATGAGTTGAAAATTCATCTTTTTTTGATGAAAATTCATCTATTTGTTTCAAAATTGATCTTTTTGGTAGAATATATCATACTTTTCATATAAATCATATTCTTCCTCTGGAAATTATCCTTTTTGGTAGAAAGGCAACGGTTTTGTCAAAATTAATCTCTTTCAGTCAAGAATGACATTTTTTTGTTGGAAATTTGTTTGTTCTTCTTTGGTTAAAATATCAAATATTGCATGTATCGTTGAGAATTCATTTTTTGTTTGTTAAAGATTCATTATTTTAGTTTGAAATTCTACTTTTTGTCTGTGAATTAACCTTTGTGTTCAGAATTCAACTATTTTATAGAGTTTTTTTGTTTGGTTTAAAATTACTAGAATTTGCTGAACATTTAACTGTTTGGGTATAAAATTAAGAAATTCGATTAAAAGTCTTAATATTTGGCAAAAACTACCCTCTTTTGTTATCAGATTGTAAATTAATTGTTTTTTGGCTCCGAAATTCACTAATTTTGTTGGAAATTCGTATTTTTCATAGAGCATTATTTTCTTGGCAGAAAATTTCCCTCTTTGGTTAAATATTATACTTTTCTGTGAAAAAATTCGTTTGAAATTAAACTGGTCCATTTTTGGTAGAAAATGTATCCCTGTTAAGTTGCAGATTCATCTATTTGTCAAATTTTTTTTATTTTCTTGAAAATTCGCCTCTTCCATAGAAAATTATTCTGGTGTGTTGAAAATGCATCTCCTTGGTTCAAAATTCATTTACAATGTTGAAATTTCATCTGTTTCGGTTGATCTCACCTGGTTCAAAATTCGTTTCAATTTGTTGAAAAGTAATTCTTTGAACTATTTTAGTTTTGGTTGAAAAATGATGAATTTTGTTAAAAATTACTCTTTTGTTGAAAAATTTATCCTCTTATTTAAAAAAATATCTCTATTCATTGAAAATTCAACTATTTGGTTAAAAATGCATCTTTGTAGGTTGAAAATTCAAACTATTGGGTTGAAAATTGAACTCTTATTACAAAAATTCTAGTTTCAATTGATAAAATATATTTCCTGTTTCAGAACCACACATTCTCCTATTCAAGAGAAAAATTACATCTCCGCCACCTGAGGAATGATTTTCGCTGAAGAATGGCTCCGCTGTGCGCGTGATGTTTTAGTGTAAGATTATGTTACTCTCCTCAGAAGAGCTCAGCTGAAGATGGTAACGCAGTCGGTTTTTTTTATAAATATAAATTATTTGTATTCTGCTTAACCAATTAGACGACTATAGTTTGAATTATATTTAAGCAAGTACAATATTGGAGTCTGTCAATAATGTACGAATTAGGGGATAAGATAGTTTAATTACTGAAGCTCTAGTGGTGAACAAGGCTGGGTCACTTTCATCAGTTGAGTTCTTCTCACATCTTATCTTATATCGACAAGGAATTTGTAACATGTGAATTGAGAGTCTGTATATATGTTAATAGATAATTTGGATTGTATTCACGTCTGACGGATAAATATTGAAATTTAGGAGATATTGAAATCAAAATCCACGGACATTATTAAACTTCTGGCAAACCTGAAAGGTTTCAATTTTAAGAGTCTTAAGTCTTGTAATCTTATCTATTTTCGTTGCCAGTTGCCCTCACGATCGATTCGAAATTATGTCTTTGGTTGGAAAACTGCTTTTAAAACTCAAGATTAATACTATCATCATTTCTTCCATTTCACTAGTACAAGTTTTAGACTCAGCGCAAGCAAAAGCTCAAACTATGTTGTTTTGGAAGCAATTTATAGGATTTATAGCTGGAGTTCGAATAACTTCTATAGTTTATTTTAACTGATGATATCTATTTTAAATACCCGCAAAAAATAAATTTGTGTCTTTTTTAGAATATCTTGTGTTTTTATATAAGATTAAGATACCCAAAGAGTACGAAATCTAATTTAGGATTATTAAGCATAATGAACAATAATCATTTTCGGATTCATTTATCCACTTTCTCCACATTGAAGCTCTTGTTTCTGCTCGCTCTTCGCGTGGTTTCAGGAATCGAAGTCATTGCTCCATATTGTTTATGTTCACAATATTTTTAAATTCGTCCATAATCCGTATACATGAGAATTTCCGCAATTTCATCCCTTTCTTTGGACGCTACAATCTAAAAAAAAGTGATGATTCAGAGGAAATCCAGTGCAAGCCTTGAAGTGCCGCATTTTTTACCTTTCTCGCACCCTTTTGCAGGCCACGCTACTTTTTCGGTACTATTTTAAATCTAAAGCTGCTTTCTTGTTTTTTTTTTCGGTTGAACATCATAAGAAAATTAATCATATTAACATATTATATTCTTTGAATATAGAATGCAAGGAATGTATGCCTGAGGAAACTACAGTACCTGAACAAAAAAGAAATCAATCAAAATTGATGTTCAATCTTTCTTTTGTGTCAGTGTTCTCATGTGTAAACCACAATTTTTTAATAAACTCTTCGAGCGCAAATTCTAGATTATTCCTTTTCATGGCCCCCACAAATGGGTGGCTCATCAGCCATTTTTTTATAATATGCATATCTAACCTAAGAAGCACCCTTAATTGAACTGGGGAATTATCAGAAATAAGTTGAAATTTACGCTTATTAG
>WSXT02056359.1:0-12792 GCA_011762715.2 Neuroterus valhalla
AATTTTGGAATTTCGAAAATGCCATTACTCTGACCATTACTCAATATTTTTAAAATTTGTATCCAGAATAGCTGGCTAACGAACTTTTCCTTCAGTTTCTGACATTAGAAGTATGTACCAAAGGTCAATCAAATAGATAAGTTTTTTCACATGTTATCGTGCAGACAGGCAAACATTCATACATGCAGGCATACATACACACAGAAATACATACATACATACATACATACATACATACATACACATATTCGTGAAAATCTGTTCTTCGGTTTCGGGGGTCTCAAAACGTGGACATATGACAAAAAACGGGGTAGGGGGGGTGATCAAGTTTTACACAAATCTAATACCTCCGCTGATGAGAATGTAAAAATGTATAACAGACGTAATTTCCTTGACATCATATCGATGTAATAAAATTAACAGTGATATCATTGGCCAGGATTATTCATCGTGCTGGCATGAAATTTTGTAAGTGTTCCAAAAAATATTCAGATCCCCCAAAAAAACTTTCCAAAAGGAAATTCGGGAAGGTTAGCGAAATTTCGTAATAACTTATTCCCAAAAAAAAACCCAGATCTATCGCGTACGCTCAGTTGAGAATATTCTTCAAAGGTATGTCGGAAGATATTGATATTTTCATAAATCATAAAAGGGAGGCAACATTAAATAAATAATATTTGAACTATTTTTCTTCATGAACCGGATTGAATTTGATGCCGTTGATCGTTGACGCTGAAAATTATTCGCATACTCTGTTAGAAAGAATACAACTTTTATCTTTCTTCTCTAGTTACAATTGACATAGGCATATCAAGTCTCCCATCTGCCCAGTTCTCATAGAAGTTACCAATTTAACGATAAATAATCTATAAAAATAGGAGTGGTCAGTTGGTCGTGGGGGCTAAGGCTTGAGCTTTAGACCCACGCTGTCTGGTTGTGGGTTCGATTCCCGCCTCGCACTCTGGAAGAGCTTCGGCGGGCCACGGAGAGTCGTGAGCCCGGTACCTCTAGAAGTCTTTAAGTTCTCTAAGTATTATGTAGCTGTTGCTCTTGGTGGTTCGGAACCCACCTTCAACTGTAAGACCCCCTCACCCCTGAGAGAGTGGCGAGGTGTGCAAAGGAATGGAATAAGGTTATGCCGAGACTCTCAAACCGTAACAGGGAGAGGGTATAAACAAATATTCCGAATTCATAAAAATAGAATAAAGAAAAATGAAATGATAGGAAAGGGGTGCAGCTTCTAAAATCAAAAAATATGTCTTGATCGTAAGATTGTAAAAGATTTTAAAAAATTATAAAAAGGTATAAAACCGGGCGGATGAGAGACTTGATGTGCCTGTGTCAATTGTAACTAGAGAAGAAAGATAAAAGTTGTATTCTTTCCAACAGAGTATGCGAATAATTTTCAGCGGCAACGATCAACGGCATTAAATTCAATCCACTTCATGAAGAAAAATAGTTAAAATATTATTCATTTAATGTTGCCTCCCTTTTAGGATTTATGAGAATATCAATATCTTCCAAGATACTTCTGAAGAATATTCTCAACTGAGCGTACGCGATAGATCTGCGTTTTTTTGAGGAATAAGTTATTACGAAACTTCTCTCACCTTCCCGAATTTCCTTTTGGAAAGTTTTTTGGGGGATTGAAATCCACAAAAATAATTTTTAAAACAATTTTGTAATAAGTATAACAATATACTCTTACAATAATGCTGCAAAGTTGTGTTTTTTTTCTGTAATTTTGAACTTTTTGGCCACTTTTCACTTAAAGTAAGTAATTATTTGATTTAATTTATCAAAAATAATTGTTCAAACATTTTGTTAATAATTATGACAATATTCTTCTAGAATAATGCTACAAAGTTGTGGTTTTTCTTGAAATTTTCAACTTCTCATCACTTTTCAATTAGAATAAAGTAATAAATAATTCATGTTAAAAATAATTGTTTGAATAATTAATATTCATTGCTAATAATATTTCCTTTGCCTAATAATAGAAATTTGCGGCTTGAACAAAATATTGTTGTTTATGGCTATCTTCTCGACCTAAAAATATAAATTTTGGATAAAAAATATAATGGTTCACATTTCAAAAAAAAAAGTTACTATTTCAAATAGAGAACAATCTAATTTAGCCAACAATTAAATCAATTCAATCTAATGCAAATCTAAACATTCAAAAGAAAACCACAACTTTCTAGCCCTTATCTAAGAGACAATGACTATAAACAATAATAAATTGTTTAAATAAGCTTGTTTGTTAACTCGGATTAATTATTACCTCACTTAGTGAAAAGTGGACCAAAAGTTTAAGAGTTTAGAAAACATCGCAACTTTTTAACACTAATCTCAGAGGAGAAGGCCATAAACAATAATAATTTGTTCAAACAATTATTTTTGGTAAATTCAATCAAATATTAACTCACTTTAGGTACAAAGTGGGCAAAAAGTTAAAAATTGTAGAAAAAAACCGCAATTTTCTATCATTTGGCAAAGAAAATAATATTTATTGTTTGACCAAATATTTTTTGAACATGAAATATTTATTACGTTAGTCTAATTGAAAAGTGATAAAAAGTTAAAAATTTCGGGAAAAAACCGCAACTATGTAGTATTAGTCTAGGAGAAGATAGCTATAAACATTTACAATTTGTTTGAACAATTATTTTTGCTAAATTAAATAAAATAATTACTTCAAATGAAAAATGGATGAAAAGTTGAAAATTTCAGAAACAACCGCAACTTTGTAGCATTATTCTAAGGAAAATAAGTTATAATTACTAACAAATTATTTCAACAAATATTTTTGTTAACTTAAATTGATTATCACCTCGCTTCAACTGAAACGTCTAAAATAAGTTGAAAAATTCAGTAAAAACCACAACTTTGTAGCATTATTCTAAGAAAATATTGTTATAATTAATAACGAATTGTTTAAACAATTATGTTTGTTAACTTTATTTGATTATTGCCTCGCTTCAACTGAAACGTTGAAAATAAGTTAAAAAATTCAGAAAAAACTTTGACTTTCTAACCCTTTTCTATGAGAAAGTTGCTAAAAACAATAATAAATTATTTCAACAATTTGAATAAACATCTAATTATCAGTAGAAAGTAGTATTTCATGTATTTGAAACAATCTGCATTCAAAGAACCCAAAAAAAATCATATATAGCGCCAAAAACTTGAAAACCCCATTTCTTCACATATGGGTGTTTTTTGGGACCCTATAAAACAGGCTTATGTGGGTAATATTTGAAAAGTAATATTTTATTCGTATTCTGTGACTAATTGTGAAGAGAAATGGTGAATTTCGAAATCGATTCACCTAATATTGAAAATTAAAATAAAATTTACAAAAACGTCTTTTTTCTTATGGAAAATACGTGCTAAACTTCATGGGACTTGCACCAACTCTAAATATTATTCTTTTTCGAAAAAAATGCGTTTATTTTTTTGTGGATTTGAACAAATTTTCGGGCGTTTTTCATAAAAATTCGAGAAAAATTTTTTTCGACCACCTTAATAGGGTTGTATAGGATAGTTTAATCAAAATGAGTATTATCTAATTTCATGTGACGCCTTATGCTTTGGAAATTCAAATGTCTCAATGAATCATTAAAAATTGAGCATTTTCAAGATTGACACTAATAAAGAAGATCTATTGATAAATATCAGTTGCACCGTTTTATAATTTGAGACCTTTAAAATCAAATAAACACATTTCCAAAAAAATAAAAACTCTTCATTCTAAATGAGCATGTAAACATATTATGATTTGGATACTTCATATTAAAACCAAATTAGAGTCTCAAAATCATAACATCGCTACATCATGTGTATTGCGTTCAGAATAACAAAAACTTGAACCTTAGGGTTAGGAGTACCGATTCTCAACAACCTGATCCCAATTATTGACATGGCTAAAGTCGAAGTATATTTATTTAATTCTAGACAGATCATTGATTACACTTTACAACTGAATTGTTCAATTGAAAACGAACTAAACAGACGTATTATCTATAAAATCAGAGAAAAGAATCAACAATTGGGGAGGTACCGAGAATTGATGCTCTTACCCCATATAGAAATAATTAAGTTACAACTTTTGGAATTCAGCAGCTTGAAAAATACCCAGAATTGACAAATTCATTTTACGAAGGATGAATAATTCTTTAAGTTTATCGAAGAATGCAAAGCTAGAAGTCTTTATAATAACTCAAATTAAAATACTGATTTCCAGAATTTAGGATTGTTCAATTTTTAAAAACCTCCAGTTTGAGAGGATACCACATAAAAAACTTATCATAACCTGTTAAAGTTCTTCTTGGAAATTTCTTCAAGTTCCACAAACAAGATAAGAGAAATATTTTTAAAAACCGCCAAAATATTTTTCCAATGTAAATGGTGCGGGATCCCTTTATTTTTTAGGACTTCAATTTGCAAAACTAAAGAGGGCGGTTATATAAAACTAATACATTTATAAGAATATAAGAAGATAAAAATTGTGGAAATGATATAAAAATGGATTGATATGAAATGTAGATTTTTGAAAAAGTAGATCAAGATTCTAAATTACAGAGTAATTGACACGTTAACTCGGTGAGAAGCGGAACTTATATTTTCGTGTTCTTTCACTTTTAGAGAGGTTGAAGACGAAACCAGAATAGCAGTTGAATACTCGAGGGCCTCGTCTGGCAGAGACGGAAGACCGCTTCAGAAACAAATTGGTAGTGCAAACGCTCATCCGTAATCTCCTACTACCCAGAACATTTTTTGCATTTTTAGTTCCACCCCAAATCCCCTGACGTACTAGAAGAGGAAAAATAGGGCTGTAGGGTATTCCATTAGCACATGTTTTATTTCAGAAGTTTATGTGCAAAACGATTGAGAAAAGCTTAATCAAGATAAATAAATGATCAAAACTATGTGAATCCAGGTTGCTCTTGCATAGAACTTTTTTTATAGAACATCAATTTCGGAAATCTTCTCGTTTTCCATTAATTTTTTATTCCAGTTTATTGGTATTGTTTCAAAACAAAAAATAGGATTTATTTGAGTTTTGACGAAATTGAGTCTTGATAAAGAGTGGATCAATTCACATCACATGGTGACAAGATCTGAAAGAAAACTGAGAGTTTCCTCAGGTCCATGGAGCTAGCACCTCCACAATCCTATCCCCAAATTTTTTTCCATCAGAATTTTGGGCTTTTTTTGGGCTGCATTGCCAATTTTTGGGCTCCATTACTTCCTTTGGAAATTCGAATTTCGAATGGAGGTGCTGCCTTGAATCAAGCAAGCACCTCCACTATGTAACAAATTTGAAAAATCAAAAATCAACCACGTCAGAATTTTGGGCTTTTTTGGGCTCTTAAGCGTGACAGGAAACTATTTCCAACAACCAACACTACGAAAAATGAAACAACCCCCCATGTGAGAAAATGGAAGAATCCAAAATCAAACACGTCAGAATTTTGGGCTTTCTTTGGGCTCTTGAAAGCGCCAACAACCAATTTCCAAAAACCACCCCTAAGAAAAATGAAACTACCACCCATGTGGAAAAGCAAATTCAGGAAAAACAAAGTTCACACAAATTTGGGGCTAATATTATGCTTTTGAAAAAACGAAGAGAAAAACGACCCTTACTTGAAAAACAGACATTCTTGAAACAGTGAAATCCTTAAAGAGATTATTTTGTGGAAATGTCTTATTTGTGCGTCATCAAAGGACTGCTCTTTAAAATTAAGGATTAGAGCCCAAAAATCGGACTTGATATTTTTCAAGAGCCCAAAAATGAAGACTCTGTTGATACTGCCAATTTCTCAAAATGATTATTTTTCGACAAAGTCAGATGTGTGTGCTATAAAGAGGTAGTTTTTTACCTTTTTTATTCGAGCCCGAAAATCAGTGTCGGTATTCGTCAAGAGCCCAAAAATGAGAGACTCTGTTGATACTGCGAAATTCTCAAAATTATCATTTTTTGGCATAGCCACATTTGCGTGGTATGGAGGGCTTGTTTTAAACGTTAAAGGTTAGAGCCCAAAAATCGTTGTTGGTATTTCTCAGAAGCCCAAAAATCAAAGACTCTGTTGATACTGTGAAATTCTCAAAATTATTCTTTTTCGACAAAGTCTGATGTGCGTGGTATAAAGGGATAGTTTTTTACTTCTTTTGTTGGCGCCCAAAAATCAGTGTTCGTATTTGTCAAGAGCCCAAAAATCAAATACTCGGTTGAAACTGTCAAATTCTCAAAATTATTGTTTTTCGACACAGTCAGATGTGCGTGGTATAAAGGGGTAGTTTTTTACCTTTTTTTGTTGGCACCCAAAAATCAGTGTTCGTATTTGTCAAGAGCTAAAAAACCAGAGACTTGGTTGATACTGTCAAATTCTCAAAATTATTTTTTTTGACAAAGTCAGATGTGCGTGGTATAGAAGGGTAGTTTTTTACCTTTTTTGTTGGAGTCCAAAGATCAGTGTTGGTATTTGTCAAGAGTCCAAAAATCAAAGACTCTGTTGATACTGCGAAATTCTCAAAATGATCATTTTTTGGCAAAGTCACATGTGCATGGTATGGAGGGGTTGTTTTTTACGTTAAAGGTTAGAGCCCAAAAATCGTTGTTGGTGTTTCTCGGAAGCCCAAAAATCAGAGACGAAACCCCCTTGATACCGCGCACATCTGACTTTGTCGAAAAATATTCCCTTTTTATAATTTCAAAGTATCAACAGAGTTTCTGATTTTTGGGCTCTTGAAAAATACCAGCACTTATTTTTAGGTTCAAACCCTCAACGTGAAAAACAACCTGTTTATACCACGCACATGTGACTTTGTCGAAGAACAATAATTTTGAGAATTTTACAGTATCAACCGAGTCTCTGATTTTTGGGCTCTTGAAAAATACCAACACTGATTTTTTGGGTTCCAAACAAAAACATAAAAAACAACCCCCTTATACCACGCACATCTGACTTTGTCGGAAAACAATCCTTTTGAGAATTTGGAAGTATCAACAGTATCTTCATTTTTGGGCTCTTGGAAAATATCAAGTGCGATATTTGGGCTCCAATCCTTAACGTTAAAGAACAGTCCTTTGATGAGACACAGATATGACATTTTCACAAAATAATCTTTTTTAGAATTTCAAAGTTTCAATGGTGTCTGTGATTTTTCGTCTCTTCAAAAATTCCAACACTGATTTTTGGGCTCCAATATTTAACGTTATAAAACAAACACTTGACGCCTAGCAAATAATTTTGTCGAAAAATAAGCTTTACTTGAAATTTTAGAGAGGGCCAACACTGCATCCGAGGGCCTGAAATAAGTCCGAAATATTAATTTCCTTTTTTCTGTCTGTAGATTTCATTTTTGACAAGGAGGTAGTTCTTTTGCACATAGGGAGTGGTTTTTGTAATTATTTCTTCGTCTTTCCAAAAGCCCAATATAAGCCGGAAATTCTTGTGTACTTTGTTTTTTCAGAGTTTGCTTCTTCACATGGGGGGTAGCTTCATTTTTCGTAGGGGTGGTTTTTGGAAACTGGTTGTTGGCGCGTTCAAGAGCCCAAAAAAAGCCAAAAATTCTGATGCAAAGATATTTGGGCATTTCGATTGTCGAGGTGCTAGCTTGATGGACCTAGTTTCCTTTACTGTCAAACTCCAGTACCTTTTTCTACTGAGGACTTAGTGGAAAACTACACAGTTAATAATGAAACTTTATTCTGCTTCCATAATATTCTTGCAAAACCCTCTGCACAATTGAATAATTTTTTCTCCGATCTACTTCCATCCCCTTCAATTTAACAATATATAGGGTATTATTTTTAATGAATATATAATTAATTCTGGATGTGGAAACCGATAGTCTCAAGGAGCTACAAAGGACTGACGGAAGCAAACTTAGGTTCCTAAAGTTACTCATAACGAACAAGCAGTGCACTACTTGAAGAAATTGGACAACTTTGTCTCTAGCTTGAAGGAAGCTCTTTCGATTTGTTGAAGATCCATCAATCTTCTGGCTAGCAAGATAATTGAGCGACAGTTATGAAATTCTTAAGAGAGAAAGGAGGAAGGTAGTTTCTAGTAAAGTAACTCGTATATTTACGCAAGACTTTCTATAAAGGACCACTTTTGGAAAGGTTCTGAACATGTTCAAAGTTCAAGGTATTGTAATCGAGTTTGATAGTTCGAAGGTTAATCCTCTGGCTAAACTTGATTTCTCTGGAGCCTTCTATGCTCGCAATCACTAGTCACCGCTGCTGAAATTACACTTTGCAGAACCTTCATCATCATGTTAAAGCACACCAACACGTAGGTGTCTACCAATACGTCAACTTCGTTATCGCTTTTCCAACCTCACTCTCAACTACCACTAACGACCAACACTTCCAGCTCGATAAAAATTGTTACAGAAACTTCATTCAAGTTGATGCAAATAATCTCTGGTGGTGGTGAATCGGTGTCTCCTTGTTAATTCTCATAACCGAGATTGCATCGTTTATGTGAAAATAGAAGGAGGAAAAAAAAATGGATTGAATTTTATCAAGGGAATTTATGGTATTAAATTAATATTACTGAAATAAGTTTATTGGTATCAGGGTGGTCTGAAAGGACTTCTTTAAAAAGTTAATGCCAAATGTTCGTTTTCCTGAAGTTTTGAAACAAATCGGCTACCATTTCTGGTGTTTGATGGCAATTGCATGGTTGAGTCCTTCCTCTCCCTTTCGAGTGATCAGAGCCGTAGCGAGTCCGGGGCAAGCAAGGCAGTGCCCCAGGGTCCCCGGCTGCGAAGGGCCCCAAACATTTTCTTGGAAAATGTGATGAGCAAAAAAAAAGAAAGGTCGCTTGTAACTTTTCAACAACAAAACCTGAATATCATGGCGACCCTTTTTTATAAATCGAATCTGAAAGTTTGCCGACTTTTTCTCTTTAGAAATCAATTCCGAAATTTTTCGCTGCGAAAGGGCCTCTTCAAAAAATTTTGCCCTGGGGCTCTCAAGGAACGTCGCTACGGCCCTGCGAGTGATATGTTATTTTTCGATGGCAACTTGAATTTAGAAATTTTAATCATACCCCTGGTGGAAAAAATAGGAACAAAATAAAATATGGACAATGGATACAAAAGAGCTGAGAGATGTAACTCAAATTCCAATATTTATTTCTTTCAGTAAATTCGGAACAACGCGGAAAAGAAGTCTACTAATATGTTTAAGAATCTTTTGTTTCAATTATGACAATCGATCCCATGTGAAGGCCATTGTCATTCTCCAAATATAGGAAAATATTGAAGGAAGCAAATTTTTTTAGAAAATATTTCAAAAATTGTATTTTGGCATTGAAGATACATTCATCACCATAAAAAAGGACTTCTGAAAGTATTAACGCTACGAATTTATTTTGAAGGCTTGTGAAGCTTTTTGATGTCACGTTTTATCATCATCATTTTTTTTTTTTTTTTTGATAAAATGAATAAATCTCTAATTGTAGTTTGAAAATAGAAGATTTACCTAGAAATTGCATTCTTTTTGTTTGTAGATATCATAATTTAATTGCATAACATGATTACTAATTTCATTATGACCAATAATAATCATTTTTGGATATTATACATTTTTTGCAGTCGTAACAACCGAACGAAATATAAAATTTTTCCTAATTTTGTATTGACGTAAATTCCCAATATAATCAAAATTTAACATTAAAAGATTTTTATTATTCATAAAAAATATAATAAAAAATAAAATAAAATTTCTTCTTTTTACCCATTTCCATGAATAATATATTGATATATATTGTTGCATTTGATTGAATTGATATATACCTATAAAAACCATTTCCATGAAAAAAAGTTTCTACGAAGCACGGTTTTCACAAAGCACAATTTGTACGAAAACATCTAAGTTTACACTTTCAATCAGATTTGTAAGTAAGATTTTCACAAAACATGTTGATCTGCCGGACAAAGTTCAGGATTGTAAAAAATCAAACAACTTCCAAATTAGAAGAATATTTTTCTGTGTTTTATGATGCAAATTATATTAGTTGTTTCTTTCGGTGATTTTATGATCAGAACAAAATAATTTATCAAAAAAAAAGACTCCGTTCTCATAACTTTTCTGCAAAAGTTTTTCGGAGAGGCACAGTTGAATGTCAGGCTGCTCCTGACTAGAGTTCCTCTCCGGAGAGTTGGGACATGTAGGAATCGTTTCTAATTGGTAGGCACAACTGGAATAAGGAAGTCCTTATTAGAGCGCGCTTTTCAATTTGATCTTATCCTCATCTTCCTCCAAAATCGAATTCATAAGAAAAAAAAGTAGCATAAATGTTTTTAAGAATTAAGGATTCAAATAACGATACTCTGCGATATATCTATTTGAATTAAAAAAAAGTTGCCATGATAAAGAAATGCTTAGATGCTTAGGATGCTCGGTTCATATTTTAAAATCAAATATTTATAATTCACTTAATGAATATTGTTACTGAATGTTTCGTTGCGCTTTATGATAAATCTATCACAAAAATAAAAATTCTTTTCAAGCAAATTAGGTTGAAACTCTGTAAAGGTTTGCCGAGTAGAATGGAAGTATTGAATTTTGAGGTTAGAGTATTTTTCAAATTTTCGTGCACATTTAAATATGCTAATCGTTAGAGAGGAAATTTTTTAAATTATATAAATATAGAACAGATACCTATTGGCATAAATAAATAAAGGAAATGTAAATTCATTATAAATTTGTGTACCTTAGTCATTTAAATTTTATTGAGAATAGAAATTTTTGTTGCAGATATTTCAAGACGAATCCTCCTCTTTGATGATTCATAATAAGCAACAACTTTGAATTAAAGTTGGGTTGGTTTAACAGTTTCCCTATGCGCATGCGATCTGTGACGACTCCGTTATTCCGGTTTTTAGTCGAGTGGTGGGGGTATACGTGTCCCAACTCTCCCTAGAGGAAGAGCTGAAATTAATGTCACGTCAATGGAGGTTACGTCGATGGAGAACAACATAAAAATTGTTCCCAAAGTTTCAAAGCAAAATGGATTCAAAAATCCTTTTGCAATTCATTTCCCCCCATTGTGATATGTGTTTTTATCCTTTATTCGTTGAATTTTGTTGATAAATAAAGAATTAATTGTCAATTACGTCGATGGATACTAATAGAAATACGCAAGGTTTACGTAGACTTTTTTTAATTTTCAAAAGAATTCCTCCATTTTCACGCTGACAGCTTGAAGAAATAAGTAGTGAGAGGTTTTTTCTTCAATTCTACGCAGAAACTGGTCCCAAAAAGATGTTCCTAGTTGTCAGATGATCCCTGTTTATGCTTCGACGTAACTACAATAATATTTCCGTGCATATGTTGTGAATATTGCATTAACATTGATATGTTTATGATGAAAACTGTAATTCTTCATTCAAACCTAAGAGCCTCGAAAATTTATTTTTCGAATACTTCGTTATTTACCTTCTACGTGCTTTCGAAAAATACTTCAGGCATTTGTGCACATCTCTCAGAGCCATTTTCTGAGCACATGATATTTTTTCAGTCAATATAACCAATAGTTTCAGTAATATAACCCTTGGACACGACAGTGCCCTGTCTGGAGAATTACCCATATAGAAGCATAGTAAACCTCATGACAACGAATGATCAACTCGACAATGTGAAGATTTGCGAAATTGATGTTATATAAAAATAGTTTCTATGCATGAGCAACCTGAATTACATAGTTTTTATAATTTATTTATTGGTATTTCTCAATTTGAGAAGACGAAAGTTTCATAAATTTAAGAAAATGGAATATCCTCGTATCGATAGACTGACGATATTATTTTCTGTCGCGGAGAAACATGAATTCTAATTTAATTTATTCCAAAACGTGTGAGAAGCATGAGAAATTGAATATTGTACGTTATGATGAATACAACAAGATGGAACATTTTTGAAGATTTAGAGTGTAAAAATTCCATTACTACCGAACTTTAGTCCCTAGTCGGAGGATTACTTATTAAAATTTACCTCAGGACTCATACATCAAGTCAAATATTCGTTAATATTTCAATTCACTTTCTCCAAGGTTCGCCATAAAATGTGAATATCAAACTTTAACCTTCTTTTACCCCTGGTGGACCTATAATATCTTAAATATAAACGTTGTAATCTAAATATCACATTCTTGAGATACAGTGGAATGTGAAATCCAGAGGATTTTTGGAAGTTTTGCTTTGGAAAATAAGTATATATCAGATTTGAAAAAAATGAGAACCTTACAATACTGGATGTTTTGAAACTGAAAATTTCGGAGTTCAAGGTCAAATTTCTAAGTCACTTGCATTTCAGATTCGACCTACTTACAAATTTTTCTTTTCGTGCTTTGAATTTGGTTGATCGGACTGCAAGTTTTTAACGAATTCCTAAAGTACTCAGTACTGAGAGCATCAAAGTTTTGACTTATGAAATTTCTACTATCGTAAAACTTGTGGGTATGAAATTAACTTCTGCTGCTTGAAACTTCCAATATCTTCAATTAATTCCAGACTTGAGACTGAGTCTTAACGTCTGGACAAATCTTACTTCTATGTACGTTTATAACAAGGTTGAGTCCGAATGTATGGACCCAAATCAAACAAAATTTGAGTAGGATTGAATTAAGAAAGATTGTTTTTACATTCTCATCAGAGAAGGTATTAGATTTGTGTAAAATTTGACCCACTCCCCCCCCCCATTTTTGATATAATTTCCCGATTTTAGGACACCCTAAAACAAAACAAAGGTTGTTTCTCACCGTATGTTGC
>WSXT02056370.1:0-12792 GCA_011762715.2 Neuroterus valhalla
TATAGTTAATTTTTTATACAGCTAGTTTCTTTTAAAAATCATTCATTTTACTTAGGGAAGTTATGTGCAAGTTGAATACTTGAGAAGAGATTAAATTGATAAAAAAGGAAAAAAATCGGTTTGTCAAGTTCAGAATAAATAGGTTCTTTGTTTGAAGTATGTTCATGAGAATAAGTTTCTCTTGTGATAAACGAACTGTGTCGAACAGTTATATTTAGATTTAATCTTTGTCTGTAATAATGACGAATTTTTCTTAAATAAAGAATTCGAAGAAATGTATTTTTTGACTTTTCATCTCTAAAAACTTTCCTGGTACTTAGTTTTTATTTAGAAGTTTCTAAGGTTGTAAAAACCTTTCAAAATAAAAAGAAATAGGAAATAGCTATAAATCGATAATAACAATCAGAATATTGCTTATAAAAAATCCGAATTTATTCGCATAGAAATCTAGCAATTCCATTACATTTTAATTAGAAACGCTTTGAAATTGATTCCTATTTGTCGATAGAAGTCCGCATTGAAGATTTGTACAATTTGATTTTTTCTAACCTGATGATGACTTTTCTTGCGATAAGAAGAGTGCGCTTATAAATAAGTAACGATGAACACATAAATGTGCGGATGGCGGTAGCATTGAAAAAATATTTGTACCCGAAATTTTCCTAATAAAAATCGAGACTAGGTTCCTAATTTTCTACGATTTCTATAATCTAGCTTTTTTTCGAGTCTACAAAAATTATGTACTGACTTAGAAAAAATTATATACAAATTTCGTACATAATGTAGACACTGAGAAATATAAATACCGGGTATAGGGTTCAAATTAAATAGGATTTAATCAGGAATTCAAAAATATTTCTCTATTCCTTAAAATGAATTTTATGCTGACATTCTGAGTTGAAAGGAATAGCAATCTCAATTGAATAACTATAAATTTGCACTCATATCTGACATTTCAAATTCCCTTTAATTTACCCTTTTTACCGGGTATAGTTAATAATCATATTGTTAGCTGTCATATACATTGTATATGAAGGCAAGCAATTGCACTTCCCTAAATCCGGACTTCAAAGTCATGGATGCTATTTACAATACTCAAACTTGGAATTTAATCTAAGTCTTTTTTCAGCTTATTGATTCCACTAGAAACTAATTTTTGATATTGTGTAACATTAATTTTCACTACTCAAGCGTGAATTTGAGATTTCAGGAAGCCGCAAGGTCCCAAACTTTGTAGTTAACTGCAGATTTCGAAATCGAGGTCTGGAAGATGGCTGACTTTAAGAGAAATGATCAATCTAATTTGGAAGATTTCAGAGCCTCTGAAGACTTGGGTTTCTTCAAAAGGATAGTTTTAATATTCTGGAATGGCATATCGAAGAGGAGAGTCAGGATCGCTGAAGCTAGGAATATCCAGAAAAGTTCCTTGAAATTGAGCTGTAAAATAGGACAGTGTATTCGAATCATCCTGTGTAACTTTAGGTCTATTATTTTCAATTAACCATGAATTTCGTATGATTTTTTTTTTCAGGAAAATGAGCAAATACTCACGAGTATTCTGATGAATGCATAATGTTCCGCAGTTCGAGTTTGTCCGACATTGTAAAAAAAGACTGGGAATTGAGTTAGATAAATTGCGTAGCTGAGTCGAGTTGTTATGAGGAAGCCTTTCCAGGAGAAAAGTTTGCTCAACCAACCTGAAAAATGGAAGAAAGATAAATTAGGTTGATATTATTATTTGTATTATTCACATTGTATCCATAAAGTAAGGTCAGTTTTCGAAAATTCAATTAGAAAATTAATTTTTGTTACATAAAATCAAATCTTTCTTCTCGTTCAGGAAGAGAAAGAAGAAATTTACCATTGGTGTTTCCTGTGTGAGAAAGGAACGCCATCCATCCAAAAAGGGCACACCAACCAATTGGAGCAAATGCATTATAAGTTGCTGCATGCGTTGGATTATAAATATAATCGATGGCTCCCATTGGTGCTGGGCCTACAAAAGCTGCGAAGCATAATAAACTACTGACGGTCCAGCCAATGTAGGTGAATTTCTAAAAGAGGTAAACAAAAATATCAGTTCCTTGTTCTGTTTCCGATGAAAGCTTTTGCAATCATAACATTCTTCTAATGATAATTGAAGGGTGGCATTTTAAAAGGACAGAAGCGCTTCTTTATAATTATTCAAGAGAGACAACAGGTGTTCCCAAAAAACGAATTTTCGATATAGAAACAACAGCAAAATTTGCTCCCGAGATACGTCATTGCTGAATTGAGGCGTGAAAAATTTTATAAGAAAATATCAAATTCCGATTATTTTCGACGATAATCTCACTTTTGCAAAAATAGTCCGTATCGTCTTTTGAAACGCAACCCTTTATATTTCATAATGAAAATATTCAAAGTGGTGCTTGAAGATTCGGAATTCTTTGAATTCGAAAAACCTTAACAAAATGAATAAAGGTTTCATGCTGGAATTTGAACGTTCTGTCAAAAGCAAATTCGTTTGAAATAGAAACTTATAATGTTATGTGCCTTCAAATTTAAATTATGAGTGTTGCTACAGAGTATGTAAAACCTACAATTTTTCTGAACCTGACTCCAAATTTCAAAGTAAAAGTTGAAAACTTCTAATTTAGAAAAAGATTTCCAAAATGAATAATTCAAATTTTCAAAGTTTAAGGGTTATCGAAATGTGGAAAATTGTTACTTCAAAATTAATAGCTTTTGGAATTTACCAATTTTTAATGAACTGAATCCTCTAAGACTTCAAAATTATATTTAAAATCGCAAGTTGAAAAAGTTACAAATAACATTATTTCACATTCAAATATAAAAAAATAGGTGACCTTGAATTTAATTCAAAGTCTTAATTTGGAAGGCCTAATAGTTGAGAACATCAAATTCTTTATGGAAATTAATTTTTTTTTTTTTTTTTTGAAAGTGGGAAAAGAAAAATTTTCAAATTAGTGAATGGCATATTTTTTTAAAACTATAAATGTTGATTTTGAAATTTCTCTAGGTAAAATCTGAAAATTGAATTTATCCCTTTTTTCTGCTCATAACTAGACAACTGAAAAAGATATCGAGTTGAAATTTAACATGGCCTTAACTGAATTTAAGAAAGAACATGTGTATGCACATTTAAAAAATTGTAACTTGCACAAAAATGTTTTGTTTTTACCCGAATAATTTTGTGGTATAGTCGCTTAGTACATCAAATTGCACAAACAAAATTCCGTCCTGAAATTTTGTCCCATAGAGAAATTTCTTGAGTGTGAAAATTGTAGAGTTTCGAAAAAAAATGACTTAATGACTCAACTTTCTAGAATTGAAGATGTCCAAAATTAACCAAGTTTGAGAATAATGCATTTTATATCAAACAATTCTATTTTATTAGTATTGCAAAAGTACAGTCGCTGGAACTGAAGAATCCTGAATGAAAGAGTGGAAATAATTGAATCATTTAAAAAAATTTCGAATCAAAATTTTGTACTAACCCTGATCAAAAATCAGACTTTGAAATATACTTTTGAACATATCTCAAAACATTATTAGAAAAAAATTATGCGTACTTGATTCAATTTCAATTCTTTGGGATAATTTCTAAGCAAATATCCCAGAAAAATTCCCATGATGTAAACCGTTAGTCTATGAGAGGGAAGAATATACGAGAAGTTTGCAGTATCAAAAAGTTGTCGAATTCTGGAATGATAAAAACAGAAAATAAGAAATTTCGGATTTGATAATAGAAATTGAACCGTTACAGATTCAAAGAATATGCTATAAATATTACTGGAATAGAGAATTATCAAACGACTTAAAAATGCTTACGAAGTTCCAAAAAAGACGTAGTTGTTTAATCTCCTGTAGTACGTTACATAATACCGTAAGAATGTGGAAAATACAGCAATGGCTGTTAATACAGCTGCTCCAAGTTTCGGTCTTTTATAAAGCAAAATTACCATTAGTGGTGATAATGCGAATAATTGAGTATCAATTCCCAAATGATGAGTGTGAGTCAGGCACTGTTAAAAAACAAAACAAAAATGGTAAAACTTTGCGAATTCATTCATGTTATTGAAAAAAATGTTTTATGTGTTTACTCAAATAAAGAAAAAAGATAGAACACACAAGAATTTTGATTGAGGAATTTGTGAGCTTACAATTTCATAGCTTTTATATTAAAAATATACCATATTTTCGAATCCAAAATAGTTGTGAATGAACAAGAAATTTCTCCACCATGTTTTTTTGCAAATATCAGCGTGATGAGTAACAACCAAATTCCACTGAGGTCCCGAACCAATGAATGGCATCACATACGTACAGAATAATATTAAAGCTCCGAGAGTAGGGACCAATCTGAAATGTGAGAATTATAATATGATTGAAAATAATACCTACACAGTAAGATTACATATGTATACCGAATATATAATTTTATACAAAAATTTATACAGATGTGCGAATCCTACTCTTATCTTTTCAATTTTTTTACCTCATTAATCGCGAGAGATACTCATTGGCGATATTCAAATTTCCACTTCGATTGAGTCTTCCAATGAAGGAATAAGTCGTCAAAAGTCCAGATAACATAATGAACGGATCTGTATAAAGACTCGCAGCACGTCCCAAAACTGTCCAGGGTTTTCCAAGAAACTAAAAAGTTGAAATAATTTAAATTCAACATCCCATTTTTAATGGATTCCTGTATTATTGTTCTTTTCAGAAATCAACACACCTAAATTTAGTTCAATCTTTTTGAAAAGCATAAATAATGAAATTGTTATTTTTGATTCTAATAAGGGGCTTCCTATAAGGGGGATTTTAATAACAAAATAGTGACCATTCAAAACAAAATTGTTCCTTTCAAAGAGTTCTATACAAAATTTTTTTCCATTTTTCGACATTTTAAAACGTTTTTTGAGTGATTTCAATAATGCACATTTGAGAAAAAAGTTTTAGTGCAAAGTAGAGTAACGAAAAAACGCGAGAGGAATTTTTCGTACAACTCTTCGAAAGGAACAATTATGTTGGTATATTTTATGCCGTTCCTTGCATATTTTCGGAAGAAAATAAAGCTCATTAATTTTCAAAGAAGCAGTAGACATTTGGTAATTTTAAACTTTCTAATATTTTATTTGCGGGTTTCGAAACTATGAGAAACCTCACGTCAAAATCTAGGAGAAAAATTTAATTATCTAAGTTACTTCAGAAAATACTTAATTTTAAGAAGCGCTGGTTTTATTCAAACATTACTCAGCGTAATATTTGTTAGAAAAAAAAACAATACCTTATTGCAGAACTTTTCGAAAAAGAAAAAATTGCTTTAGTATTTTTTTGCGAGCCTCGCATTTGTGTTTTGAGAAAACGAAAATTTTTAATTTAGGAAAAATGGTTCATTCTGAAATAATAATTTTTTTTAAATCCATCAGGTTAAAAACAAAAAAATTTCATGATTGAGCCGGAATCGACAAATGCCATTGTATCGCTACTACTACATTCGCAAATGAAAGGTGAAAAATATTTCCCAATAAATTGAATTTCAATACCTCGGACATTTCCGTTCTGTTTGTATAGGCACCAAAGAAGATGGCCATACATTTGTGGGCAAGAACCAACATCAAAGCGTTTAATGCTCGAACACCATGAAGAGATCCAATATCGCCATCCTGCCTTTCCAACGAGAAAAGTTTTAGCAAATTTCGTTTCAGCGAAAAAGCCTGAACTGCATCATTAGTTGGAATGTCATAGTGATCACAAATTCCTGACACGACTGAAAAAACGACGATTCCGAGGAAGAAGAGTCTAGAAAAAAACGTGAGTTATTTGTATTTAGTACCTACTTGAGATGATATTGAATCCAAAAAATTTATGATTTTTTAAAGACTGAAGAAGGTCCATAGGCGGGACCGAAAACTTCTTTCTCCATGAGGACAAAATTTCGCAATCAATTATTTGTTTCTAAAATTCATTTTTAAATCTTCAAATGTACCGATGCTTTCAATCGGTGGTTTTAAATTAGAAAATTCTAATATTATTTTCATGTAATTCAGATCTTCAGAGTTTTAAAGAAAGAACAAAATTTATTATATTTACCCAACGATTATTGTTTCCCTTGGCAAAGGATCAGTTCGTTCAACTTGGCACATTTCTCGATCGACTTTGACAGAAATCTTGATGCCAGTCTGCGGGGCATACTTTGCAATTGTATGTCGTAAAGACGATTCCACGTCATGATGAGAACACGCTGCTGGCGTACATATTGCCCAGTTTATTGTACTAAAGCGAGGAACTCTATGACCAGGCTAAAATTGAAAATTACATTTAAATATCCTGCTTATTTCGGAAGGTTTATTAATTAATGTTGAATTAAAATTATAACACCTATGTAATCAAATAAAATTATGGTAATAGAAAATTATGTTGAGAAGACTAGGAAAAAATAATTCTGAGTATGGTGAATCAATATCTGAAGATAAAATATCAATTAACTATGGGATGATCGAATTGATTTTGAATCTGACAGGTTCGACCGGAAGTCGCAGAATTTTTCAGCCACAAAAATCACCACATTCATATTTTTTAACTAATTTTTATTTCACTCTAAAAAACAACATATTTCTCGGCTGAGATATTCTGCGATTGAAAAAAATGAAACCTGACTAAATTTAATAAATTCTGTCAGATAATAAAATAAAGATTAATTCAATTCATTTTTCTGATTTTGTTTGAATGATACAAAACTTGAGTCTATTTTCGCTTTGCTTCTTTTCCTGTTTTTTTTTTCATCTGCGTTTTCATACTTTACTTAATTTTTTTATTCAATTTGCTTTATGCTAGTGACTATTTTTATTATAAATTCCAGGCGCGTTCTAAGTCTTCTCAACACGGTAACACGCGCAAGAAGAATCTTTCTACGTAGTTCCTTCATTGAAAATTCTTTGTGTATAAGAATTTGTTCTTGAAGATTCCAGATCTGATACTGATATCCAAATTTGTAGTCACAATGAATTAAAAATGATAGAACAAAAGCTCAAATTATCAAAGAGGCACCAGTAGTCAAGAAGACAATTGATTTCTTCAGACCAAAAAGTTCATTGTGTTTTTTTTTCATTTTTTTTAGTGTAATAAATGAGTACCAATTAATTTTCATCTTATCTTCAGCTTTAGAATTTTTATTTTTTATTTAAATAAAAACCCATTACAGATTTATCAAGATTATGGTAAGATGTTGAAATCCAAACTTTTTTACGTCCGAGAATGATCAATAAAATTTTCCAAGATGTGGGAAAATTAACAAATAGGTATATGTTTGCTACATCTCAAAAAATTACAATTTTTGTGACGTCTTTAAATATAAAAGGCTCCATAAGTTTGAGGCTGTTTAATTCTAATTTTTTTTTCAATTTAGAATTTAAATTCAAATTTAATTATCAAATAACTTAAGAATATCAATTCGGAATATGAATTGAAAATTCGCATTTCTTCTCGTTTAATGAAGAAAAATTTAGGATCCAAAGAAATTTTGACGGAGGAATCAATTTCTTTCTGTCAAGAATTGTTTGATCTAATTTGATTAAATATTTATAAAGTTAAATGCCTCATGCTTCGATTCAACGAACATTTTTTATCGTGTGGTATTTCTTTAATACAAAGAAATATTTCGTAATGCCAATGTGACAGATAATTATCTGAACAAACTTATTTCTTTGGAATCAATAACCTAGTTTTGGGTAATCGAATTTTGGAGTCCAGAGGAATGTGTTCTAGTTTTAGGCCATCTTCTGTTCTACCATTCGTTGGATGATTCAAAGATTGGAGAATTAAAATTGAAAAATCTTTTCCGATTTTCAAATGAAAAATTGTGATTTCAACCATTTATGAAAAAGAGTATCGATACCTATAACAAAAGTTTTGAAAATTTTAATATGAGTCAGCTTTTTCCCTTGAAATTGAAATACTTTTAAGTTGAAGTGTTTTGAAATTTAGAATAATAAAATTCATTATGTAGGATTTTTTTTACAATGCAGGCTTTTTTTAGTGTGTAGAAAGTAGACTTAATTAATTTGTGATTATTTGAAGTTGAATGAGTTCAAATTAGGCTTTTTAAAATTATTTATTGTGCTGAATTAAATTTTTTTATTTCAACGCTTCCGAAGTGTCAAAATTCATTATATTTTTTGTAAAAGTTTGTAAAAGAGATAAAATATATATTTGTCCCATTATTTTGCAGATGGATTCTTGAAGCTATAGTTTTTATATTTCTATGATATGTATGTTATTCTTCTATTGGAGACTTGTGGAGGATAAATATCTAAAAATGTATTTTTTGTTGTAAGGACTAAGGTTAATTTAAAGTTAACATAATATTTCAAAATTTGACTCGTTCTATTGAAAAACGTACTTAAAATACGTACTTACGTCGGTCACGTTACTTCTGAATGCATAATGAGAGTGAAGAAGTCGATGAAGATACTTGAGATCAGGACGAGACTGATCGACGTCCAATTGCAAATAAGCAAGACAATATTTTCCTCGGATTCCTTCGCTTCCTTCAACCCCAAGACACTCGTCAAAATCACCCAGCTGATTCACGTTTCCATTCAAAAGTCCAGATGGCATTTTTGCAGTTGCGTCATACACTATAATTAATTCCAATTTCCCATTAGCAACAAGCAATGAAAAGAAGTCCTTGAACTAACAAAGTTCAAAATGTATTTTTAGATTGAAGGAAAATTAGATAATAAAAAAATTATGAGAAGAATACATTATTTTACAATATAATTTCAACTCTTTGTCTTTTGTTTACCAAGGATTAAATGTTTATATGTTTGATTCTAAGTATTAATGAATTATGTTTTAAGATTGGTTTTTAATTTTTCGTATAGAAGTTTTGCCTGGATTTCGAAGAGAATCGGAAGCCAAGAGAAATCGACTAAGTTACAATGATCTGAGGCAATGTTCTTTTGTTGCCAAATATTGTGTGGTAAACCGAGGAGGAGTCGTTCAAACATTTACAGATGTATGTACATAATACTATTGTGAAAGGTTATTATGCACGAATTCAGCGGATGGTTTTCGACTCATTCGGAAAATGTGTCAAAACGTGTTTTCTCATTTCTCGAGGTTAATCTGTGTTTATCGAAATACGCTCACTATAGTAGATTTCCTGAGCCTCAGATGATCCTTAGGTTATTCCAGAAGAGGATATAAAAATAAATTCATGTCTTTTTTGGATTTTTTCACCTAAAAATTCAACTTGAGCTTCTCCTCCATGAACGGCAACTAAATATTCTTATATTCAGTGAAAGCAAATATGAATAATGTACTCACTTTTGAGAGCCCAGAGAGTAAACTTGTTGAGCTCCCTCTGAAAAATGTCAGCATCTCTCTTGCACTCAGGACTGACATGTCCAGCTCCAGGATCAAAGGCTGGAACAATTTGCAAAAATCTTCGAGCTTCTCGATCAATTTCTTCGGTAAAATCCTCTGAAAACAGAAAATGGCATATTTATTTTTAATTCAGACTTTTGAAGAGGCTCGTCGTTCAAGAATGTGAATAAACATACATAATTTCTTAATCACTAATAATGCAGTGAGATAAATTTCTTATTTCAGCATCACGTGCCAAGGTCAAGCTTTTCACGTGCTTGGAATTTGCATTGTTTCCTGGTTTCCAGGTGTGAAGCATTCAGTTTTAGTAGCAGTACATTTTTGAATCCAGATTTTAAAGTAATGAATATTGTAAAATTTCAAGTGTTTCCACACTCCACGTGAATACATGGAATTGTTTGAGGTTTCTATTACCATAGCTGTGTTTTATATTACACTGGTCAGCAAAATGTAACCTAGTCTACTTGATTCGGGATGTGTCTTTTCCGCAGTAGTGTTTTTCGTGCTGAATTAAAAAGTGACATTCATTTTTTGCCTGAACGTCAGGTTTTCAAATTTTCCGGAATCAACATTTTTTTTTAAACACAAATCGCGCTGTAAGTGGACGCATACAAAATTTTGACGGTAAATCCAGAACATCTTACTTTTGCGATAGCTCAAACCCTCAAACGGTTCAGCAGATAATACTGAAAAACTGCTTTTTAGACACATTCTTGTGCAGCTTTTTGCGAACATCTCGAAGAATGTTTTAGCTGTCGCGAAAGTAAGTTTGACGTTGGAATCAGTTTTAGAAAATTCATTCAAATTATGCACAGTTTTCCATCAAAACATTTAGTAAGTCCACTCATAGGACTGTTTGAAATACATATAGTGCAAATTTGATTGATTAGTGTTATCGTTCAATTCTTATTTTTATCCTTAGAAGATTTAATGTTTTCCAATCATTTTCTCTCTAGTTTTTGATAATCACGATTTTTCAATTCTGAAGTATGATAATAAGTGAATTCAGGCATATTCAAGTTTTTTCCCCAAAATGAGGATATTTCCTTATTTCGAATGTCAATATTTTAATATTCAGTTTGACCAACATTTTCCTTTTCAATTTCGAAACTTTTTATATTTTCAGAAGTCCGATGTTTTGATGGGATTTCGATCTTTTAAAAATAAAGACTGAAGAATAATATTTCTTTATCCCACTCCAACCTCAAAATCTTAACTTAGACATGACTTTTTCGGCAATCGTGGTATAAAGTACTGTTTGATACGTATGTGAATGGTGATTTTTAGCGATATCAAAATGTACTATCCCATTTGCTTATTAGTCGAAAAAAATCCTTTTTAAATTGACGATTTTTCAAATTAAAAGAATTGTGGTTTTGAAAATAAATTGAGAAATTTGGAATGGTTTCAAATTTGATATTCATGTTATTCACATGTATGTATTCATTTAATTATACATAATGAATAGAAAAATTTGTATCTGAGATGAAGGATATAAAGTGGAAAAGAGTTCAAAATTTCATAACTTTTCTCAGATCGTATATTATTATTTATGGCAGTAATACTTTCACCCTTGCTATGCACTTGATGGATATTGGTCATAGAGGAACCAAGGGAATCACAATGAACCGTATGACGTGTCTGGTTTGCATACTTGCAGACGGCAGACGATTACGTGCTCGGATGTGTAAAGAGCTTATCGTCTTCTTTGTTCCCGACATTGACTAAAAAAATTCTTACTTCTGATTCTTCATTCTCAATTCCCTCTCTCATACACCTAGAAACGATTCTGTAAACCTCAAAGCATCGTAAAGGTAGTAGTAGTATTTTAATCGAGATTTTCATCCAACTTTAGAAGCATGTATGTGGTATGGTTACTCTCCTTACAGTTCTCCTCATCTCAAATTCTCATGGAAAAATCTGCTGTCTTTCAGAGAAAAAAATCTGCCCACTGCGCGGGCACATTCTCATCGTGCGCAGCTCGCTCCGCTCGCAAATTTGAGCGCGCCTGCGGCGCGCGTCTTTAGAATCTCGCGCTTCACGCTCGATAATAATTGAGCCTCGTGCTCCGCGCTCGGTCTTTGTACTTCCCTAAAATTGTGTATAGAGCTTTTGAAACTGCAAAGTAGAATGTCGACTGCTTTAATTTGATTAGTGTGTATTTTCTTTTGTTAAAGCTTCTCTGGTTTTAACGAATACATTCTCAGCGTGTGTCTCGTGCTGCGCACTCGATCAAAGTCTGTCTGAAACGCGAACTTTTCTATATTACCTTTAACTCTAATGCATCGAATGTAAATAATAATAATTTATATACCTCGTACCCTATTTTGTTTAAAAAAAATTTAGTAGGTCTATTTCTAATATTAATATAATTGCAATTAAAACAAAAACCACGCATCCCGTCAGAAAAGAACAGTTCTTCTTTTCAAACTTTCCTTTTTATCTCGTTAAGTTATGCAAAAAACATGACTTTTATTTGAAATGTTATTTTTTTTGTATCAATACAAAAACTATGCATCTCATGAGAAAAAAATTTAAAAAAATTTGTAGATGTTCTTTCACAGAATAATTTTGTTCTTAAACTGGAATTTTTAATTTTTAGACTATTCTTGTAGAAAAAGTAAAAACTACAGGCCCTGTCGAAAAATGATTGAGAACAAACTTGTGGAGATGTTTTCGATAAACAATTTGATTACTTTTACTTTTTTCCGTGTCTCCCATAGACTACTCACAAAATGAAAATTTGGATTCTTCAGTATTTTATTTTCATGGCTTAAACCATAATCGTTGATCAGCAAAGGCTGGTTAAGGAACTTGACCTTTCTTTTTGGTTTGTGAAAATGCGTGATGATGGGCAACCTAATCCGATTAGTCTTTCCAAAGTTATGCGGTATACAGACGACGATAACGACGACAAAGTATACCAACATAATAACGAGGGGACATGTGCAAAAGTACGATCGAATATGATTATTCATTCGAAAGTTAAAAATCTGCAACTCCTGGAAACTGAAATAAAAAACCAAGAATCCAACGATCCCATTTTGGACAAGCACCCGTGTTCAGGGGTTTCACATTAATTTTTGTACGTTAAAAGGAATTCGGATTTGAATTTTTTTCAATTTCAGGTTTCCTAAATGTTATTCGAAAGTTATCAAGTTCACAGATTATATCTCATTATTTTTTGTGCGATCAAAATTGGAATTTTCGACTTTTTGAGAAAATTCGAAAAGTTGTATTAACGAACTTGTACGGCAATCAAATATGATCATTCTTCCGAAAGTTATCAAGTTTACAGATTATTAAATTCTCATCAGAGAACGTATCAGATTTGCGTAAAATTAGACTAAACTCCCCACCCACGCCTCCGCCCCATTCCCTTTCTAGCTGTTA